>RXPK01000889.1:0-123356 GCA_004143645.1 Protaetia brevitarsis | reverse complement strand
TGCCTAAAAATATAGAAGAAAGATGTACATTGCTTTATTAAACGTATTTATATACATATACAGGATATCTCAATCTCAGTTGGTAACTTTATTGAATCGTTGTTTACAAATTTCACATTTTAGAGATACGTACAAAAGAGCGATATTAAAACGTATCTAAACTTAGGAATTCGCCAATTGAAGATGTTCATATATAACCTATGAACCCGCTTTTCATGAACATCTAGGGATAGAAGAATAGGTAAATTATCTGTCAGTAAATCAGTAACTCACATGCAGGCATTGATAAAAAGGATTATTAAAAGCTTTAAGCCAATGAAACATCCTTTTATTTCTTGGTTTCAAACTGTGCGCTCTAAAGAAACAGAGTTTCGAATAATATTTGCTTACTTAAAAAATATTTAAAGGAAAAAGGAAGAAAACAAGGGCTTGATCCTCAAAAAATTCTTTAATGTATCGCACAGAATTTTAATGTATCGCAAAGAATTTTGTGATGATCAAGACCTTCTTTTCTTCTTTTTTCCTTTAAATACAACTCACACAGAGTCAAATTATGGATTTTAAAAAATATTTATTTGACTCGATTTTTTTTTATGTGCATAAATGGTACATACACAGGAAGAAATTTGTAACACTAGAACTACACTACGCAGAGTTCATGGAGGTCCCTCTAAATAGTGTAATTGTTTTAACACTAAGAGTAGTGTTAGTAGTTAGAGGATATTTAATATGCCTTAGTGTAAATATAGTATATCACTACTAGTGCGAATGTTACTGCTTCTTAGTGTTTATCTAATTTTTTAGTGTAGATCGTAAGGCCACTACTAGTGTGCATTAAACAACATCAACAGAGATTGTTAACTCTAGAAAGAGGTAAGTTTCTCTATTAAATGTTTTACCAATACTACTGTAACGGAAGGAAAGTAAATTAAGTTCCTTATTCACTAATAAATAAAGCAACGACCGTGTTCGTTGAGATAAAACGTAATTACTCCGACATAAAATAATTCTATACATATACAGTACTTATATAGTGTAAATATAAACTCACATATTGAAATTAAACGAATCGACAAATACGACAGTAGTTTTTTGAACATGTTGGAACATTTTATCATCCTTGCTATCAGGTTTTCTTATACTGACGATGCTGTAACTCAACACTGCGGCACTTTATTAATCAGAAAATTGATAAGAATTTCGACCTATTTACTTTCGCCCTTTCTGATGATATCCTCCTATAATACAATTCTAAATAAATGTATTGTTTATAATATATAGACAATCACTTACCTTTTATTTTACTGCAGCACGTATGTAATACACAACCTAACTAGAATAGCGTATTGGCGTCTGATGTATGTACCTACATATGTAGGTCTTGTCCACTGAAGCACTGAACACTAAACCGTTACAACTATTCTGGCCAATCAGAACGCATCGTAACTAATCATGTGTTATTACAGCACGCGAAATACAATATGCACTCCAAAGAATTGACTATTGTTACACTGATAGAGTATATACATTACTCTGCCAGTGTTGAATTGCACTAAGTAGCCTGTTAGTATAATTATTTCACACTAACATTTTTTAGTGTTAAATCAAAGTGTATAAATACACTACAATTTTAACTCTATTTGATCAACCCAAACACTAAGAACATTAACACTGGCGCTATTTCTTACTGTGTACTTCCGAGAATTAAAGGATTTTTATTTTCAGTATATAAGAGCTTTTCCTTGAAAAGCTTTTGATAGTAATATGAAACCAACTTGCACGCGCAGTGTTGAAAATGCTGGATTTTGTGCTTTATGATTTGGATCTTGTCCACTGAACTTCCGCTTAACATTTCTTTTGACGTTCAACAATGGCAAGGCAAGTTTTAAATTTGTTGTTGACAGTTTGCAATTGATTTGTGACGTTTGTGATTAGATACAGGACTATAACATATTTACTTATCTAGGGGTACAGGTTTAGTTCCGTTTGATCGGTATGGTTAGAAATTTGTGTAGACTGAATATATAGGCCATAATATAAAGTATTTTCAAATTTGAAACTCCTATTATTTGCACATTAAAAGCAAATAACCTTTTTCTATTGCAAAACATTTTTCCAAGTTCACCTCTAAGATTTGCTGTAAATTATAATTGTTTGTCGTTGTTGGTACAAATTGTCTTGTCTTTTTCAGCAAGTGTAATTAGAGGTTTTTGACTGGTGGGGATAAACCTCAAATGTGCATGTATTAACTATTGTATGTTAGTCAGTATAATGTTGTAAGACTTTTCTAAAAATTATCATACCTACCTTGAAGCGTAAAAAAGTGCAAACAAGTGATTAGTGCAAGAAGTAGTGATATGGTTAAACCAGGATTTCCTATTCTTTCTAATCACTCATGAACAATCGGTAATAAAATGAAATATTTTACGTAGAAAAAAAAAGATCGCTTTCTAAATTCTGCATTAGGTATTAAAATATTTCATGGGATTTTGTGCACTTCTGAGGTATCAGTTCGGTTGTCTATTATTATTAGGTATATATCTGTATAATCCAAAAAAATCCTCAATATCTATCATTGTATCCCATTAATTAATTTAATAATTAATTAGTGACACCTCTACACCTATAGTAAAAGAGGTTGCGGATAAGTAAGTAAGTATGTAAATAATTAGTGGCATCCAAAATGACAAACATGTGCCAAATTTTTATCGAGTATTTTTCCTATCATTAAGGCACCTACGCAGCTACATTAAAAGTTTCCTTATCTAAGGTAGATAACTCTGCAAGCGTTGTTATACATCAAAAATGAAAGTATTCACTGTAAAACTATAATTCTTAGTAATGGAAGCAAGGGAATTGTCCCAAAACGCATGGATTTTCCCATTGTCAACATTGAATTTATCTTAGAGGCTTCATCAACTTCTGCGAAGTACTCCTGAATATATTGATTTCATATAAGAAAATACTCCCAAAATGTTGTAAAATTAAATTAAACGAACCTTGGTATTCTAGTTTATGAACACCAACTTAACCCAAAAGGCATCAGCGAAATGTTATATGAAAGTGTTGTGGGTTTATATTCATTTTCCTCGCATTATTTATAGTCTGTTATTTAACAGAGTTCATAGTTGCCGCTTAGGTGTGGTAAATAACAGGATGAACAATTGAAAGTAATGTGTATCGACCCTGAATCAGTATTGTAGGTTCAAATTAATTATATATTACTGTTGCACTTGCTTCTTCTTAAGATCGTGATGGACCTTGATACATCCACCTGGTCTCTTTTTTTTCCATTATTTAGATGAGGACGAGTATATTATACAATTTGATACATATGCGTCTGGATTTATCTTAACATTAATCTTTCTTTACTTCGCGGAATTATGCTGTTTTTTTATGGTACCTACCTATCTAATGAATTAGGTACCTATAGTTAAAGCGTGTATATTGTGTCATGTTTCTTTTTAAGATAGAGATAAGGTTAAGTAATTGTTGTTTTTCCCAAGCTCGATATATATGGTAATCGGAAAAGCCGAAATAACCATTACCGACATTATTTGCAAGGCATCTTGTTGTAATTAAGGCGTTAAAAATTTATTTTTAGCAAGGCATGTATAATACAAGTTAACTAGAACGCATTATGGGTTATTTTATTTAATTAAAACACAATGTAAGGTTTTATATGATTCTGTTACGCTTGGTATAGCTGTTATGTTGTACTTAGAATGTTTAACATATAAATTAGCGAGTTGAATAAACAACTGGATAAAGAACTGAAACGGTTGCAAAATATTATTTGACTGAGGCCGGTTTGAAGTTAGGCAACCATTACAGAGTTATAGGTAGAATACGATTCTCTGCGACAATTTCTCATACATAATTTCTATTGCTTAAAATATGACATTATAATGACAGATGTCGTTCAATCTCTCTATTTTTCGGTCTCAAGGAATATCTTAACAAGAACGGACACTCAGCGTCGGCACCTTTAATAATTTCCCGGGGGAGAAATTCCTAACCTTCAGTCCGCTAATTTATTTCTATTGGCTAAATGCTAAAAAGTACTAAAAAAGATGACGATTCTGCGAGCACATTCAAAATTTGCTACCGTCGGGTTGACATATGTTCCTCATCAGCTGTTAATTCGTTTGTATGTGTGTGATAACCTCAGACAAAACCGTTAAATGACTGTCCTGTCAAGAACTGTTTTGACAAAAGCCGAGCTTGGGAGTGCTCGACTTCCTATTGGCTAACGAAGTATTCAAAAAAGATGGCGGTTCCGCGCTAACAAAATTTTCTAATTATAAGTGTCCGTTCTTGGTTACATGTTCCTTGCTATATTTTATTTCATGCTGTCCTGTGTATATTTGTTTACATAATCAAATTGATTTTAATATATAATAGCGACGACCTTTATTATAGGAAAAAAGATACATTATATTCAAAAGATAATGCAATTTTTTTGACTTTCAATATAAATGTTGTAGTCTGGTTGGAATTTACTTTTAGCTATAGTTTGACAGTTGAAATAAAATTTTATACGATACACGTCCGGTAGTACTTGTAACAGTACTCGTTTAGATATTCTGTACACGACTCCTTCGTCGCCTCGTCCATAATATCTAACTCGTACTGTTACAAGTCACTCACGGGACTTGTAACATAAATGATTATTACGATACAAACCCAGTAAGTGATTTGTAACAGTACCATCAGTTGCATATTATGGACGTGTATCACAGAAAATTTTATTTGATACTGTCAAACTATGGCTAAAAGTAAATTACTACAGCATTTATATTAGAAGGTTAAAAATCGACATTATCCTTTGAAAATTATGTCATTGTTTTTGCTATAATAACGGCGTATAATGAAGTATAGTCCTTACTTAAACCAAAATAAATAACTATTGCGCCCTCGTTCAAACTCAGTTTGCATTACTTCAAAACGGCCGGAAAAGTACCGATCTCCGGCAAAATTAATGACACATTCGATATGACAGATGTGTAATAAACTGTCATTCATACTACATAACTGTCATAACTGTGCAATCTTACTAACATGAAATGTTTTCTCCATTGCACTTATTATTGTTAAATAAGTATCATACTGCAAAGAAAATTACAGAAAAAGACTGATTCGCGGAAACGTCAAATATCAAGGTATGTAAGATGTATGCCAACCTGTACTTCAATTCCCCAGCGTCAAAATTCCTTTTGCATTCTATATTTTCTATTTCAATTCAAAATTAAGATTTGTCGGCATTAAAAATAGTGTGTATCAGATGGCCAGAAACTCTTTTACGTGTTTTCATACTTGTGTACAAACCGTACTTATACTCGCAAAACTGTAGTTCCTGGCCTAGCGATACAAATAACTATTTTCCATCTCCGTCTAGAAACACTCAAACATTACTCATATTTGAGACACTGTAGTGTCTGTAGTGGTAATATAAATTTTACGCCTACGCATAGTGGGTTGAGAGGGGCCAAAACTTGAAAACATTTTCAAAGGTTGAAATTTAGTATTCTTGTTTTTTTTTTTGGACTCGATGGTTACAAATCAAAGATCAAATTTTTAAAAAACTAACGCGACCATAGTACAAACCTTGTAGTTTCACTAAGTGTCGGTGCCTTTGATGTTTTGTCTATCAATTTATGGAAATTCGCGATCGCGTTTGGCGGCTATATTTGCAACTAATAATTGCAAAGTGGGTACGAAAATAAGCTATATACTCAAACAGACTGACAATTGACAGAAAATCGCACAACATCAATGTCACTCCTATAACAAAATGACAAAATGGAACGTCTTTGTAGGTTAGATTTTTGCTTGTAAACAAAATTCAAATAGTTTTAGTTACAATTTCACCCAACTATGCGACACCGCGAATTTCCTTGGGCGCCATGTTTGAAACCCATGTTACCGGCGATGTGAAACTAGTGGGTATACATATTATCTGTCTATTTAGTGTTTTAACCAACGTCATTGATATGTCATACAAGTAAAGACAATCTTCTGATTTGACTATTTTGTTCAAGTATTGCTATTGAAAAAAGAAGCAAAGTTTCCGCTTGTCTCGCAGAAAAAGATACAAGGAGTAATTTCATGAATGTGACAGATAGAGATAGCCATATTACTGCATTGTTTAAGTACAATATTTAAAATAGTGCATCGTTTCCGGGTTTCTATCATGGCACATGTCAGTAATCAAATCTAACCTATAGCGTCATTAAAATGTAAATGCGTTAACATCAGATTGACATCAAATGTCACAAACAATTATTTTAAGGTTATATCACAGTTATATTATGGTTATATTCAATTTGAGGGAGATAATAAAGTTTAAGCTTCGTACACTCCGCTCAAAATGAAACAATTTTTTTGTTCGGTTCAAGGTTCAATTAATGTTGTGACCAGTAGTATAATACGGTTTGAACGTAAAATTCGAACGTAAACTCAAAATCGAATTTAAACTAATACTGAAAAACCGGGCATAAGATATCCTGTTTATACGGTTTTTAATTTGACTCCGAAGTATCGATTTGATTCATACGGACAAAAATCGATGACGTTGGTTAAAACACTAAATAGACAGATAATAGTACATAGTATATACTATGACGCGACCGCTGACACGATTCGGGGTTTTCCGAACTCCGAGCACAAATGGAAAACGTTCGGCATGAGAGTTTAGTGTGGTAGCATTAGATAATATGCATGAATATGATAAGTTTGTGCTGGTACAGAAATTATGACGGTTTGATCGCTGTCATTGGCCGCGTTTAGAGTACGTAACTGCTACGTAGCTGTTCCCAAACGGTTTGGGAACTGTTGACAATTCGTCTCAAAAACGTACCGTTACATTTGCGCTACATCAATAACATACAATGGACCGGTCGCCATTTTGTGTTGCGGAAATCGCTACTGATATGTATCATGTTCGTACTCTGAACGCGGCCATTGAATAACTGAAAGTCCTTTTTCGGTTTCGCTCAAAATCCTAACCGCAATTTATAAATATTTGTATTTCTGTCATTGCGATTGGGGTTGACAGCAAGTTGACAGAAAAGCAATATGAACTATGGACACGAGAACTTTGCAAATTAGCTGCAGCGTATTAAAATATTGACAACTAGAACTATCTATAGTGACATTTAATTTTTATTTTTATTTTATTATTAAATACATACTGGATCCCTTCAGATGGATGTTATTAGTCACGTATTGCAGAAGTGAGGAAAAAAGTATTCCAAATATTTTAAGCAATTTTTTTCAAATACGATTCGTGATAGCGAGGGATGATTTCTTTCAAATGATTTATTTTTTCACATCATGGACCTAGTATTATGTATGTGAACATGTACCTATTAGCAAATAGGTATTTGTTAATACTATAAATATCATCCAACTTTTTAATTTTTCTATTTATAAGAAGAACATTATACACGTTTAAGCCAAATCCTATTATAACAATACACATAAACTCAAAGTAATTTGATTGGTAACCTCTTCATCATATTTAAAATAATATTATAACTCTATTGATTTAATTTATTTCAGTATTATATACTTTTAAAGTAATGAAAATACAGTTCTTTAATTTATTTGAAATGAACCAATTTAATGTAGTGATGATTATTTACACTTATATCAAAGCATTTACATAATATCGTAAAAGAGTATATGTCAAAAAAAGCTTTCTGAAAAACTGTTTGTTTTGACACATACAAACACGATATGCTGCAATGACAATGATAAAAGTACGTGTTTTAAAGAAATTTGTACATGTTATCTGCTGTTACAATGATGGTCATTAAAAATAGTTTAAAAATTATACGAGCTGGGTAGACAGCTATGAACAGCTTTCTCTCTCACTCTAAATACCTTCCCGAATGTGTGAACGGGTGTACGAACTCCCTCGAGCCGAACATCCGTACACGTTGACGTGCGCCATTTTCTAACGCAGATCGGGAATAGACGAACACTTTGCCGACTAGTTCGCCGAACTCCAAACTACCCATCCACACGACTAGGAGTTCATCAAATTATCGTTCGGATTTCGGCGAACTCCGATCGTGTGGACGCACCTTAAAGTCGAAAGGAAATCAACATTTTGCCTTTTTTTCCATTTTTTTGTTGTTTTAATAACTGACAGCATAAAAAAGAATGTTTAACATCTGCGTTCCTATGAGAAATAATGAAGATTGGGCTACTCGTGCGATATTTTCAACATCATGTTGAAACTTTTTATTAGGGCTATTTGGCTTCATAAATATCATGTATTTTTTTGAGACGTATTTAGGTTTTAAATAATGTTTAATTTTATTGTACTCATTATCTATTAAATCAAAATTAGTATCAATATTCGTGATCTAAAAATAATATTTTTTAAATTGTAAGTTTAGACTATTTAGGTGATTTATTTATTTAAAAAATCTAAATTATGATCCATTCTTAAAGGGAACCTTTTGCTTCGCCGTGAGGGTAGCTACTAGCTAGATAAGATTGAGGAGCTTGGTGCAATAAGGAGCTATACGCCACTCTTTGTTACATTGAATTTTAGATGGAAAATGGCTTCTGGATATACACTGTACAGCTTGGTCTAATAACAATGGAATACAATTATGGAATCCACTTAACAGTTCTGTGGCTTGTTCTTGCACCAAACAAGCTTTTAAACCGTAGGCTTGTTGTAGACAGCAGAAGAATACGTCACGATGTATTTATGTGTAATGAAGAGTCTTTTAAGGGTTTCAAATGTCTTACTTCAATTGAAGAATTACATTGAAGTCTGGGTTAATCTATCTGAAAACACTTTAAAATTTCCTTTACAACTTCTATATGCTATCGCTACCAAACATTTTAAATTGGGTAACTTAGGTGTAGGTAACACACATGCAAAGTCCAGGTCAATTGAGAATTCCTTAATTTCTTGGATATTGGATACCCACTATATCCTAACAATAATCGTAGTTAATGTAGCATCTGTGTTGGTGGATGAGAGATATATACTTTTACGAAAGTTGAATTTCAATTTAAAATGCTATAATAAAGATTGCTTTTGCAGGCCCACCTACATATTGGGTCATTTATTCTCATGATACTAAGGCGATATGAAAAGAAAATATCTAAACATGAATCAATCATATTGTAATATAAGTTTTTTAAACTATTCCATTTATAATAAAATACTTAAAAATGTAAGTGATAAAGTATCTGGAGAATATATTTTAATTTATATTTTGGCTTACTAAATATAAGCAATACGTTTTTTAAGAATTATGTCTACTAAATGCTACCTTTTGAAATTCATAAACGTTCCTTACCTTGCATTTTATTATATAATCTGTCACAACACATAATTACTTGTTTTCTAATATCCCTAATTAACATTTTCGACAAAGAATTTAATTGACGAGTTAATACCAACAGAAATCATGCAAATAAAAAAAAGCAAACATTTTAGAATATATTGATACTTATGTGTTAAGTAAGTGTTTCTAAAACATATTGTTATTAGTTATTTTAACAGAAATATGTTAAACACGGTAGTAAAAGACCTTCACCCTTTTTTGAAGAAAATCAATACTTGTTCGATGTTACCTTCATGTTATATGTGTAATTAATTGTACGTATTTTGTAACTCAACAAGACTGCATGTATAAAACTAATTGCTACTGCTAATTTTTAATTATTTAATGTTCAGAATAATTGAACCAATTATAGAAATTTCTTTGTAGAAGACAATTTTTCTAATTTATAGAGGCACGTTGACATTGGCACATAATTTTGTTATTTATACATCAAGTTTGTTCTACCCAACATTGTTAATTTGTTTTATTTTGATAGAAATATTTTGCTACTCTCACAAACTACTTGTAATAGATTAGTGTGGAAAATTGCCGCGAGAGGTTGCAATTTAACTTTTGCAGTTGCTTAAAAGGGTGTGAACGAAAATAGGAGGAGAGCGAATCCTTCAGAATGATTTGTGTAGGCAATCTGAGAAAATAATGAGGGTTGTAGTGTAAACGCACATGTACGAACCTTTTAATATTTAATCCCATATAGTTGGGAAGTTTTAATGAAAGTTTGCAATTCCTGTGCTAGCGAAGTTGTCGCTTTAGCAGCGCAAATTGATTTCAAGGAAGAATAATTTAAAAAAGGGTATGTAAAAATATTGCCATGAAAGCACTAATTTAAATATTTTTTTATATTTTAGCTTATTATAGTGGAATCAAATTCTATCTGAATAATTTTAGATAATCTTTAATAGCAGAAATTTTCACTAATTCCTTCTTCTACATTTCAAATTAGCTACAAGTATGTATATCTGTGGTAATTTAGCAATAATAATGTGGAGAGACGAAAGTACTACTTTATTTAGAAGTTATTTGAAAATTGCTTTCATATAACATATTAACCGGTAAAGGTTAATAAAAATAAAAAAGCATTTATGTAAACTTAATTATAATATAATTATAGATTAATTTTTTGTACACATAATGAAATATTGGGGTACTTGTGATTATCTTGGTTATATTCGATTATTGTTCCAAAATGTCAACAATTTTCATAGTTTGGTAATTTTTCTCACGTCCTTCAAATTTTATTAACGCAATTATCTGCAAAAATGTAGAATGTAATTAGGATTAGCAAGTGCCCTGACCTAGATTTTCGAATACTCCAAGACTGTATTTTTCGTGATTAGAAATAATACTTTTCTGCCTATTGTTGAGTAATGAATGAAACGCAGCTTAATTAATAAGACTAAACTGCATTAGGAAACTAAAAGCTCAAGATTTGTGTGAAATTATAAATGCAGTCAGTGCGTAGCAACACGGCGAATATTTGTTTACGTAATAAGAACAATATATCTACCTTAGATCTTATAAACAGAATTTTTACATGGAAAGTAAACTTTCATTTAAATAATTGAAGTATTACCTTAATCTTCGTGATTGTATTATATGTAGCTATATACGTATTTTACAAATTTAATTAAAAAAAAAAGTTATGCGGATTGTGCAAATGGGTCTGTAAAATATTTACTTTATAATTGGCAACTGGGTTGTCAGGATGTTTCCTGGATATTGTAAGATTAAATAATTTGAGAGATCAATAAATTTAAATTAGTTTTTGAAAGTTAGTAGATTATTAATTACCATGATTTAAATGCAGGATATCAATACGTAATGCAACAAAAATAGAAATATACCTACACATAATCATTTTTATACTTTTAATTAACTTATGTGTGGGTTGTTATGTACACATTATTTGCGTTTATAACATTAAAGGTGTAATTTAAAAGATGAAATATTTAGAGGAATGGACAAAGACACAGATGCCGACTTGGAAACCCGCCATGAGAAAACTATATCGATTCACAACAAAATCAGGAAATTGACTTACCTATACTGTAATCGACAATAAATTCAATTTTAATGTTTAATTTATGTTATTTTCTGAATGTTCTTAATTTTTACAAAATACCACTCTATAAGAAGCTTTATAACAATATAAATACTAATCTAACAATGAAACTGGTCAACATATTTTAATGGCAGTTTTACGTTGTCGTTTTAACCTTTAGTAATACTTCGTCAATTCATATTTTTGCAAAAAATAGGAGGAAAAAATGTTCTTTTGGAATACCACTTAAGCGACAAATGTATAGTATTTTGGACATACTAAATGATATAAGATCGATATTGAATGTATTATCTTCCCGCCATGCTGGTTACTTTTGTATTTCACTGTACACAAAGACATAAATGTTAAATTAAAAACTTTGGAAATGTTACCAAGATTCAATAAATTTTTAAACCATAAATCATGGTGTGCTCGTAGGGCTAATTCTAGTGTACCGCAAAATCGAATACAATTTATGATTATGTCTAATGCAATTCGATTTTTGTCAACTCTTTCGTTATTCTAATTTTACGTTTTCATAGGCTGAGTTTAATTGAGTTAAAATATTTAACTCACCTAGCACAGAAAAACTAAAAACATTGTTCATGGATATTTTAAGCATAAGCGGACGTGTTTCTTACAAAGAATGGGAAACACAATTTTTATGTTCTTTGTTTCTTTACCTAAGACGTGGCCCCAGTATGCCGTTTGTCTTCATAAATAACTATAAAGAGCGTTTTGTCGCATCAAATCATGGGAATTGCAACGTTCGTTCTGTACTTAAATGTGTGTGTACCACCAGGGCACATTCCTGGAAACTCCCTTGTTTACCATGGGGCAATTATCGTTGAATGCCGATATAATACGGTCTTGAATTTGCCCTGCTACGAATTCTAGGTCTATTTTTTTGCTTATCTTTCACTGCATCTCTTTCAGATTGACTCTAGTTGTGCAGTGTAAGCTTCCCAGTCAGATCTTCGGGGATTACGGTAAAGGCTAATGACTCCCTACTTAAAAGTGATATGCCTGTGACCAGAGCTACTCTCCTCATTAGACACATGCTAATAATCGACGTTGCTTCATACATAACTGGTTGTTAACCCTATATCTATTACCTCTTTTCTTCTTGAGTTCATGAAAGTACGTTTCTTGCCTACATTTAGCACGTCCAAGTTATTTGCCATAATAAACTGTAGTAAAGATTTGTCTCTTGGTTGGTTGTTGTTGGTACTTCCCCAGATCAAGTGGTGCGCATTTGTATCAGAGCCGATGATGAGCTGCGCCCACTAGCTCTGCTGCTCACCACCAGATCTACTATTTCCCTCGTTTTTTTATAGGTCGAGGTCATAAAAGGGAAGATATGTCGGTTCGATAATTAAATCCCTCGACACATCCTTTTCCCTTGACCTTATTTTAACTACGATCAAGTCTCTGAAACAGAAGTCGGTTAAAGGCAGTATTTGTAAGTTTTTGTAAGTTCTACTGTATACCAGTTCACATTCGTTGCCTCCCAAACCTCTTACCTTGACCCCTGTAAACCCAGGGTTCCTGTATGAGCACGAGGTCGAAATTTTGGTCGCCTGTTTTCCCAGAGGCTTCGTTCGTGATAAATTTTGCCCCAAGTGCCATCCATCCATCGGTACAGGTACAACACCGCTGGATTGAGGGATTGCACTAGTGGAGACTGGTCTTCTATCCAGCCACGCATCGTATAGGTCTAATTTGCCACGTTAGAGTTTAGTTTTTCTTTTGAGGTTGTCTCCTCTTGATCTGTTCAGTTAAGTCCGGACTCTCCACTGTTTTCGGAGCATTTTATGACGGTCACATGTGAAGGTCACTTTACGACCGGCGCGTTTTCCAGGTGCAAACCATTAGCCACCACACGACAGCTTGATCAGGGGATCTTTTATCGACCTTCACTGGTCTAGACCGCAGTGCTTTGCTTGCACAGTGGTACTTCGAATTAGGTGGGGGTAAAGTACCCCGTACTGCGATTGGCAGCAGGAAGAGGCTGCGCCTAGAAGCACTGAAGTGCGCTTACCCTGCTGTTGAGTTCATCCATAAGAAACTCATGGACCAGTTTCTCACCGCCGGACCCCCTAAAAAAACTGGTCATGT
Organism: Protaetia brevitarsis; assembly: GCA_004143645.1. Taxonomy (NCBI): domain Eukaryota; kingdom Metazoa; phylum Arthropoda; class Insecta; order Coleoptera; family Scarabaeidae; genus Protaetia; species Protaetia brevitarsis. Next base: position 109,823 of record RXPK01000889.1, on the reverse strand, counting down.
ATAAACAAAGGCATCGATGTTCCACGCTGCACAAGGTATGTCACCACAAGCATTTAAGCGAACTCCACTCAAACCCTTCCGCTCTAGCTTCGCACGGTAGTGGAAACCCGATTTTTGCGCGTAAAGCAAAATTACTGGCATCCAGGATCATTTATATCTACCTGTATATTAGTGTTCGGATGAAAACAGTTTCATTCGCCTGTATAGCTATGAGTAAATATCGTAGTGCGAAGCCAGGTTATGAATGAAACAACTGCTTAAGGTTGCTTTCACGATGTAAACGGATACATTTTGTGAAAGGCAGGAGCAAGTAGCTCCATTCATGGCATGGCTTTTATAATAGGTTTCAGTTTATCTTCTTAGACAAATAGCTTATTAATAATACGTTATTGATGAAATAAATAGTAAATTGTTTAAATACAAACACGTTCTGACACGGTTATTTTTCGCGAAGGCAATATGAAAGATTTATTTCACTGACAAGCGCTTCATTCATGTAATGAATGAAATAGACTGCTTGAAGCTGTATAATGAAGCGGACGATCTACCGTGAATGATAATGAAAATTTCGTTACCAACACTACTGTGTATGTCATACTTACATAAGTTATTAAAAAGTACTAACCCTCGAAAGCTATTTTTAGAGGTAGTTGGGAATTCTTTGTGAATATATTTTGTCCTTCTCCATTTAATCTCCTTTTGGTAAGAGGGTGAAAGGTCTTTGTAGAGGGGTGATTTTTTTTTTCTTTTAAACGTGAGCCTTCGCCAGTGTTATTTCAAAACGTCCTCTTTTTAGTAATTAAAGTACTAACCTTTGCTTGCTGGAAAAAACACTTTTCTTAAGATGCATATTTAAATGAATTCTGTATAATTGCATTGAATTTATTGTGTTCGATAGCTTTACAATTAAGAACAATCTATTTTTATTTTCCTTTTTGATATAAATAATTGGCAATACCAATTACGTTACTTGTGATGTACTGCCGCACCCCAGTTTTTGAAGGTTCTGGTTTCATACACTTATTTAATAGTACTTTTTTTGCAATGAAGTCTGTGGGTGGAATTTTTTACCTTACCCACATTTCACCTTGTACTAGGTATAGGATATGACGTCTAATACAATTCAGATATAATAAAAAGCTATTAAAGCAGTTAGAATTATTGTAGCTGTTAAAATCTACACAATAAATTATGAATAAGTACTAATATTAAAAATAATTTAGGAAATATTATGTAAGTATAAATTTAAAGTACGCTTAATGCTTCCAATCACGTCATGTACGAAAGATCAACATAATATCTTTTCGAAGAACTATAATTATGGCTTATGTTATTTTTTAATGTTTCATGTTTTTCAAATTCCATTACTATTAAATATCATAAACTTTTATGTAGTACATTGTACTTTTTCTTATAGTATAATGGTTTATATTAGCGGAATTGGGAGGTTTCCGTTGGTAAACACGCTGATATCAAGAATTTAGTTCTTGCATTAAAGTAATTATTAATAAATACAAGATGAAGCCGGATGTCGTTGCAAAGCGAAGCTTTAGTTTTAAGTTATACAGGGTGTGTCATTTAAAACTCTCAGATTAAATGCTTCGGAAACGGACAAAGAATTTTCTAAAAAGCAGTTGTTAAAGAATGTGATTGACTTCGATTTGCTATTACAATGTGTACGTTATTACGTAAAAATAAGGATGTCGCTACGATGGAAAGAATTTTCTTAAAATCTTCAATTGCTTTTATTATAAAGAGCATTAAAATTTAAACTAAATTGTATTAATCGTATTAGTTTCGAGAATTTAACAGTTTCGTGGATATTTGTGTTTAATGAAAGTAAAAGTAATGTCAATTTTTATCTCTATCTTTTATATTTCTTTAAGCAGATCGAAAATAACTAAGAAAGATGTTGAAAAATGTTATCTTGTTGATGGCTTCATAACGTATATCGCTTTATATTTCCATTAAATCTTTGAACAGTTGGATACATTTTATTATAAAGTCGCTATATCTGACTTTAGATTTCAAGTAACTCCACAAGAAGAAATCTAACGGAATTAGATGCGACGACAAGCGGCTGATCTGACGATGCCATTACTACCAATCTAACGACGTGGGAACGTTTGATTTAAATAATCACTAACCATGTAGGCATTATGCGTAAGTGTCCTGTTTTAATGTAACTAAATATTGTTGTGCAATTCTGTTGTATCTGCCAAAAATAATGGTAGCTCATTTTAAAGAACTTTAAGTAGCACACACTAGTTAATGTTACATGACAAAAGTGAGGGCATATGATAAAATGAAATTAAAATTTTAAATTTTATACCAAGCGTTGACACCAACTATTTGATTCTTTGCCTGACCAATAACCAGCATTATACTTAATTAAAATATCATTTTTTGTGAAAAGAACATTTGTCACTCCACGTGTCTGGTTTACTAAGTTGTTATTTTCCATGTATAATACTAGATTTTCTGCTAGAATTTTCTCTAAAAGAAATTTAAGTTTTGGTTGGTAGTATATAAAACGTCATATAAAGCAAAAGACAAAACAAAACATAACAACAAAAAAATATATGATTGCAACCTATATGTTACCCCAGACTACCACCACATAATAACTAAGAACTCAAACGTAACGTATATTGTTTTTTACATAAATATGGCAGAGGAAGGATACCTAAATCATGAAACAATGGCCTGCAAGAATCTCTGTAAGAAGTACCCACAATGCTACGAATCACAGCTTTCTAGCTTATAAATACGTCGTAGGTTTCTGGCGATGAACCCTACAGCAGAATGTCATACATTAAATATGAAATAAATATGCTTTGCTGGAGATTTAAAATATAAATAGATGCCTGTAAATCATCAACTATTAGGTTCCCAAAATTCATCGCTCCATTGCTAACGTTTTAGAAGTTACAGCAGCGTCATATCAGAAACGCCCAGTATAAATGTAATTTTAAATCTTATTTACAGATATTTTTCAAGATATGATTAACGATGGTTGAGTAGTTTCACTGCAGCTATGAATATCTTAAAATAGATTGAAAACAATTTTGAATATATAATACATACCTACATGTTTATCTAATTGTAAAGCACAATTGCCGCTGCTATCTTAAAAGGTTTTTGTCATTTACATTTTTACATATAAATTGATAATTTGGAATATTAACTGCTTGCTAGCAAATATCACTCAGTAAAATATAATAGGAATCTTTGTAATAAAAACACAATGGAATTTTTAGTTGTGTTGGTTTTGATGCATAATAAGACAAAAGTATTAACGCCAGTGATGTGGGTTGGTACGTGGTTTTGATCTAGTATTATGCAAAACGATAGTCCTCCTATGGAAATGTAAGGTAATTTAAAATATATAATAAATACATATGTTTGTAAATTATTATATTCTCCCACTAATTGTAAGTTAGCGATTTAATATTATGTTACCTGTTGATGCTCTGAGAGTACAATATCATAAATAATTTCCCGTGTATGTGTATGTATTTTCCCGTAAGGGAAATGAAATTGTAAATGCTTTTAACCTAACATTTGTTTTCAAAATTAGAAAAATCCATTCCATGTTTTCTCTGTAAAGGATCAGATCAGTTTGAAAGTATATATGAATGATATAAGACGGTTGATTGATATTTATTACTCAAAACATTCATAGGAGGTATTTACGTCATTCTATTAGTGATGGGTTGCTACTAGGTTAATCAATATTAAAAGAAAAAATTTCTGGCGTACCTACTAGATGTTCAAACAGTCGTTGAACATCAGGAACAAATTATTTTGTATCACGTTGTCAAACATAAAACTGAGTGTATGCGTACAGAAAAAATACATATAAACTCGCCTGTGTCACATGAACCCCATGACCTCTGTTCGGTATGGAGATTCGCTTTTCAGTGAAAATAATTTCGGGTGCCATACTGTCGGTGGGCATTTGCAGCAATGGCCCGTTCAGCATCGTACGCGTAGTATCAGTGTGCTCTCCGACCCTAAAGTTGGGATGCCACAAGTTGTTGGCTTTCAGTCTAAGATCGCATTCATAGCCTCCACTTTCACATAAAGCTGCAGCGGGGGGAGGCCCACAATGGTCTTCAAAAAGGCGGTCCCTGTGCTTTTGATTGCACTAGTGATTCCCAGCAATGCGTGTCACTGGACAACGGTTAGCAGCTTCACTGCGGAGGACATTACTGTCCTTCTCCACCAGAGTGAAGCATATTCCCAAACGAAAAAATTGAAACCCTCTCCTAGTTCCACTTATCCAACTAGCTTGATGTTATTTCATTACATTAGAAATGATGTTATAGGGTGTCATATCGGAGAAGTAATCCTTCCAGGTAGGCCTCTTCAGGTATACACACCAATATGTGTATGAAGCAGACAAATCTGCGGATCTTGCACTAAACAATCTTGTCTCCAGGATTTCATACTGTTTCGAATTTAAGGAGAGGAGCAGAGGGTGACCGCAAGGGAGGATTTTGCTCTCATTGTTATGGTCACTGTTGATAGATGACCTGCCGAATGCGAATGATATTGTAATACTGTTAAGAGGATAGGGAGAGAAGGAAATTCCTTCGGCCCTCCAACAACCACTGCTTACCAGGAAGAAGAAAGAGGAGCACTTGGTACTCTCTCCTGTTTACGGTGAAAAGCTAGCATTTACAGATAATGTAAAACATCTATTTGTCGTATTTGATAAAGCACTAACCTGGAATCCGCGTTTGGAAAAGATTACTTACGAGTTAAATCTAACGGTACGAACATGCCGAACAAAGGATCGCAAGTATGGCAATCATGGGAGCAATATCTTTTTTCCGACAATTGACATTAGAAGCCCTTTTGGATCAACCACCCTTGTACATTGTTGTGGAAAGGAAGGTCAAATTAACTGCCATTCGCCTTTGGCATATAGCAACACTCGGTTATTTCCGACAGCATACTGCGAATGCTATAGAACATGAGGTGTGGTCGATCAATGATTGATGCATACTTCACTACCTCCTTCACAAACACAGAGGAATGGAGATCTAACAAAAACACTGACGCAGGCAAGCATCTGCTGATTTGCGGACAGTTTGAAAATCGGTCAGGGTTTGGACGCAGGAATATTTTGTCGCAGTGATTTCCCTGGTTAAACTCTATGCCAGGTGTGCTAGGGATATTTTGGATAAAAACTACAGACACAAATCAATTAAAATTTTTAGTTACAGTCCAGCGTGTTAAGTGTACCAGAGGGGCATAAATGCAACTAGAAACTGATCTGGAGATGTAGGCACACTCTAAATATATTGCACAGCTAATAATCTATCCCTAATCTGGGTATTTGATACTCACTCATTCTTCGGATTGGGGAAGCAGAGGCCCTTTGCAAAAAGAAGTGCGGCGAAGCAATTTCCGGGACCAGAACCTGCTATCGGCATGGTAGCTAAACAGCAAATTAAATTCTGGAATCAGAAATTGCTCCAATACTGAAAAGATTGTCCTGGCTTGATGCAAGCGAAGGAGTCTGTCTAGTAATCATGTCAGAACCAAGTAACTGTAGTAGTAACTATTCGTACTTGTAAAAGCGTCAAGGTAATTTCTTTGTCTTTACAGGTAATGTAAATTCAAAATGCACTTACACAGAATTGAGCTCTCCGATGAAACTAAATGTCAATTGTGGTTGGAAGATGAGAATACAGTTGAGTATAAATTTTGTCACTACTCTGCCACTACGAGAATCAGGCATACAATCTTTGAAAGGTTTCCTAGATGACCTTAAAACGATCTAATTCAATAAGGTACTGAGCTACCTCAAGGGTCTGAACTTGTTTGATGAACTTTAAGAGTACATCCGCTCTACAATAGAGCCCACTGGTCACAGTGGACGAGACAATCGACGCACCAATATTAATATTAATGGTGGCTCACCAGTTATAACAGTACTGTAACACAGGCATGTCAAATGCAATAATCTTTGGTTCTTCATGTTTAGTCACCCGATATCTCCCAACTTGTACATAACTTTGTCGAACACCAGTTTTAATCTCAAACATGAATTTTGCACCTTTTGAATTTTATAATTAGTAAAATCTAACAAACATGTGAGCATCATCCTATCTTTACCATCATTATTTAATAAGGGCGTGCAGTACACATCATCACAACTTCTTTTAAATCCCGGGCGCATATCAGGCAAAATATTGTTTTCTATTACGTATTGCTTTAGTTGCACCTCGATTGACGGAAATTATACTAATTGGGCCGCAAATTGGATAGCCTCATCGCATTAGACATTTTTGGCACAGGAATTATCAAAGATTTTTTCAAGCAGTTACAGCTCTCTATCTCTAAAGAATATTAATAACATGAGAGAAATCAATGGGCAGCATAGCTCAATGAACTTCATGCTAAAACCATCTATAGTCGCAGAGTTACTGTGAATGGAATGAATAATGTTGAAAAGAAAATTTAAAAATAGTGGTGCAGCAGTCTTGAAAAAAACCGTCGCGTAGGTGGAGAAATAAGGTTTGTTATATTATTAAATTCATGTGATGTACCACGAAGCTGTGGTCTATATTAAGAGGATGCCGTTTTACATGTTAATTTAAATTTTACATCTCTGTCATTCGCAAAACAATAGGCGCACGGTTAGATAAATAGATAGATGAAAGATACGTTCAAGGATATGCTTCGACCGACAATCTCTCCTGGAATGCCACGGTAAATATATTCAAACTGCGGCGAGATTCAACCTTTAGTGGTTCAATGATGTAACTGGTGTTCCAAGCGGCCTATATAACAGCCATAATTACAAGTGACGCGCAGACAATATAAATATTGTTTCGGCTCTCACGGGAATCGCCGTTAATTTTCTAGAGTAGTGCTTTGTGCATTCGCAATTTTTGTTTGCTTCATTTCAATAAGATTTATGTTGTCGCGATCTAATACATATACATATAATGCAGTGCGAACATACTTAATTTATAATAGCATTGATGTAATGTTAAATAACAATTTTAAAAATATAATGATTCGTTGAAATGTAGCAAAAAAATGTCTGTATACGAAACCACATTGTATATTATTCTCATTCGCTCCTTTATATTATTTTACGTTGGGTTATTCAATTTCTGTACATGTCAGAAAAGCCGTTTCTTGAAATATTTAGGGTTTGCTCACGATGACAGAGGAATGACATTTTCATTTATGTTTCACATGACAAATGATTCGTATATGTAGTCACAGACATTACAATCTTTTCGGATTGCAGATTATTTTCGAGATATTAGAAACTTATAGCGTATGCAGCGTTTCGTTAAAAAAACCAGCCTTTATAATATTGTTGATTTTGATTGATATTTCGGGGGAGAAGCTGAAGAAAGAACTCCAACTCATAGAGAGCAGCGTATGGAACTATTAAGGTTGCGTAACAGAGAAGGGCTGGAAATACAAAAATTAATGAACTTTTGTTTGTACCCTATTCGCAAACTAACAGTAAGTAGTTTGGAATAAAAATATTTGATTTGTAAGCACATTAGACAATATACGGAATTTTTTTAAAGACATACTGCACCGTGCTGACCAAACTAAGTGTCCTCATTACAGAAGACTTATTAACGGAAAGGCAAGGGCGGCTGCCAATGCTGTAAGAGACAGGCGCGTTAGCGTTGCTCGTGAAGGCCTGCTATAATGAAAGTATTGCAAATAAACGTTAGCCGAGCTCATGCGGCCCAGAATATGGTTTTTGCCAAACAGTTAGGTGCAAATATATTGGTGATTTGCGAACGTAACAAAAAATGCATAAGTAACGGACAATGGTTAAGAGATAATAGGGTTGATGTGGCAGCACTGATCCTAATAAAGAGCTTGGGAGTGTCAAATCACACATCCGCTGATGGACACTTAACTATACATTTTGTAAAGCTTGATATTTTTTGCTGTTATATCTCTCCAAATCAATCTGGATGAGTATAAGAACGAAGTCGACTGTGTAATGGATAGCATTGACCAACACGAAGTTATCGTCTTGGGTGACATAAATGCAAAACCCCATTGTAGGGATCATTGGTAGCTGACGTTAAGGACCAGTACTGGACTAAATGGATTTCGGTACTTGACATGGTGGTGCAACGGAAACAAACCAACCGGTATTAGAGGAGCGAGCAACTTTTTCATAGGTGTTACCTTCGCGACTAATCAGATAGCAGCGGAAACAGGAGGATGGGAGGTGCTGGACTGAACACCAATACATTTTATTCGAAATCCAAGGATTGGGCGAAGGCCAAGAAAGGACGCAGCCCCGGTAGTCGTTGACTGGAAGGCGTTGAGGGACATTATATAGAATACAATGGTCATTTTCATTTGAGCAACGGTGTATACAGTATTATCGTGTGCTTGTAATTTAATTTTTTAAATATATCTGATTTCATATTATTAAAAGTCGATTAATTTCACTTAACGTTTATAAGTTTAGAATAATTTAATTATTTGATTGCAGTTTTGTTTCATATTTCTTTGGATCATTGTAAGTAACAATTTTTTGCTCGAGGATTCAACTCGACGCTCATCCAGATGCAGCAGAGTCTGCGAACCCTTCTCGGGAGCTCAGTACTGAGTTTCGCCGGAATCTGGGGAGAGCGGGCGAACCCCGCAAGAAGATGATCTACCATAGGCAATTTTTATCGAATAACACCATTGGCGAATTGAACCAGCTCATTGAGGAACATATCTCGATAGATCCGGACCTTGATCAGTTGGAAGACGTAGTGTACGCAGCAGCAGCAACTGTAACAAAAGTAAAACAAATTAATACTTACCAACAAAAGCTATTAGAAAGGATAGAAAAACTAAGTAAAAAGATCTCAGAGTGGAGACGAGTAGCGTCGCAGATGCAATGTGTGATTCAGTACATTAGTGAAAACAGAGCCTTTACAAAGAGAGTGAAGCAAATAGTCCGAAAAGTGAAACGGCAACACCATACCTTGAATAAAAAGATACTGGTTGCCATTAAAGAGGAAGCGGTAGACAGGATTCGCGCACTGAATGCCAGCAGGGACAAACTGAAGAGAGCTGTAAGGCGCATACAACAGAACGCCTTGTTCCAGGAACGACCTGCGAGATTTTTACACACCAACACCCAAACGAATTCATACCCAGACATCCAGGAGGTACAGCGGTATTGGATGGGCATGTATGATAACGAAGCCGCATTTAACAAGGAAAACGAATGCATATCATTGTTTACTGCGTACTGCCGCAAGTCCGCCGAAGAGCCAGCAGACACCTCACACGAGATAACAGTAACGGACATCCTGAACGCACTGCGCGGCAAACCGAACTACTCCGCACCTGGCCCTGATGCTATAAAACACCTATTGGTGGAAGAAATTTTACGTCACGCATGGATACCTTGCGACCATATTTAACAAATACCTTGATTCTCCGGACATAATACCGGACTGGCTATGTAAAGGAAGGACTATTTTATTGTATAAGAGAGGGGACCCTAAACAACCCCAGAACTACAGGCCTATAACCTGTCTCAACGCGGTGTACAAAATACTCACGGGTATTTTACACAACAAGATTCTGGAGAAAATCGAACCGATTTGGAGATCGGTTTATGAACAGCGAGCACAAAGAGGAGTAGCAGGGTTAGAGAAAACCTATTGATCGACGCAACTATCTGTCAAGACGCGGCCCAATACAAGCGCAACATCTGGGTTGCGTGGATCGATTTCAGGAAGGCGTTTGACAGCACATCCACGGCCTGGTGTTGTTGTTGTTGGAACAGATGGGAGTGGCAAGAAACATCAGAGATATAATTGAGACGATCATGCGAAAATGGTGCACTGTGGTCATGTGGGTCATGGGCGATCGGCCCGGAGAAGTATACCATCCAGATCAAGAAGAGAATTTTCCAGGGTGACTCCTTGAGTCCGCTGTTGTTCTGCATCTCCCTGCTACCTCTCTCTGTGGCACTGAGAAATAGCGCAGGATATGTGGCAGGAAGACCGAATCGTCGAGTCCACAAAATAACACACTTGCTATACGTCGACGACCTTAAGCTATACGCTAAAAACGAAAACGAACTTAACGAGATGCTGTCCAAAGTACACAGATTTGCAGTGGACGTCGGCATGGCGCTAAACACAGAGAAATGTGCAAAATTTCATTTGCGGAGAGGTAGGGGAGCAGAGGGCGGGGGAGATGCAGGCTTGGTCGACGGATCGATTATCAGTTACTTGAAAGAGGGAGAGTCGTATACCTACCTGGGAATTCAGCAGCGTCAGATGCACGAAGTAAAAGAAGTGAAGAAAGCACTCGCACACAAATATAAAAAAGCCCTTCAGGCAATTTGGTCATCTGAACTGACAGCTAAGAATAAAGTTACAGCAACAAACACACTAGCCATCCCAATGGTGGCACATTCTTTTGGCACGATCAAATGGAATGTAGATGAAATTCTTCAATTGGATAGGGACACCCGAAACATTATTACTGCTAACAGAAGTCATCACCCGCGCGCCTCTGTGCAAAGACTTTATATCACTAGAATTGACGGGGGGAGAGGCCTAGTAAATGTGGAGCACCTCTATGCCCGGCTGACTACCGTCGCGGCAGCAAAGATTTTTCAAACTGAAGATCCCCTGCTCAACATAGTAAAGGACCATGAGCGGGGGGGGGGAAGGAGCCTTCTTATATAATACCGCTAGGAAGGTATGTGAAGAATTGCACTTGAGTACCGCCTTCCTGACGGACGAAGGAACCCGAATCGGGGGACTGCGGCCCACCCCGCACCAACTATCAAAATCTATTCAAAAAGAATTCACCCAATCTTTGAACGAGATACACATGGAAAAACCTCTCCATGGAACATACTTTAGACATGTTGTGGAACATCAGCTGTCCAGGCCACTCACATTCGCGTTTCTGGGCTCCTCATCGCTTAGATCTGAAACGGAAGGTTATATAATAGCTATCCAGGATGGCGTTTTCCACACCCTCGCGTATATAAAACACGTGCTGAAACAGAACCTGGTGAGCAGTACATGCAGAGCATGCGGGGATGCGGAGGAAACCGTGATGCACCTGCTGTCCGCTTGTTCGACGTACGCTCCCAACTTATATATTTCACGCCATGATATGGCAATAAAGACTCTATACTACCACCTCAGACATGCTTACCAGATAGACGACAAAGAACTCCCACCCTACTATGAAAATACCCCTCCATCGGTAGTTGAAAATGGAAAATGTAAGATTTTATGGAATTTTTCCCTTTCCACACCACCAATTTAATCCAGGCCAACAAACCAGACATGGTGGTATTAGACCGCGAAACACGCGATATGTATGTTATAGAAATGTCGTGTCCGAATGAAACCAAAACGAGAGAAAAAGAAGCGGAAAAAATTGACAAATATCGGGATTTAATGTTTGAATTTAAACATACCTATGGTGAATACGTTGCCATTTTCGTCCCGGTGATCGTCGGATGTATGGGGGGCGTACCGCGATCGCTTCTAGACAATCTGAAACGCATAAAGAAGATAGATCCTCGAAACCTAAGAGACTCGCTGGCAACATACAGAAACAGGTGATTCTCGGTTCGCTGCGGATCTTGAGAGCTCACGAAGCCAGTCACTCTACCACGACTGGGAGTGTTCTCCACTAATCCCTAGGGAAGTGGAAACAAATTTAGCGGCGCGTAGCAATCGCGAGCTGCTCCGCGTCGACCACCCAGGATGACGGCTGCTCCACGGAATTTTCTACAAGGACTACAATAATGTATTTCTAGTCTGTTATTTATTATTAAATAAAGTTTACCTTTCGAAGGGACCACTTGCTCCGCTCTGTGGAGCGGCAACGTCCCTGTAAAAAAAAAAAAAAAAAAATAAATAATAATAATAATGAATGCAATAATAATGGGGATATTGCATTAAAAAAGAATGAAAGCTATGTTATCCTCTGTACAAATGTCGATAATTTTACTTTATCTATAGAAAAATGAAAATCCTACGACAGTTTATAAAAACGTGTCGTCCTATCTGTTGTAGAGGAATTTTCTCCCATTGAAACACCTTGTATTGTATTTGCACATACAAATTACGATGATTTCCGTGGCGGAAAAACTGTAATAGTAAAATGAATGAATGTAAATGCGTTTTGCATTTTCGATTAACGCCTATGAAGGTCAATACAATTTATGCTATTAGCGCGATGAAAGTGTGTTGCGTAATTGAATAAAGAATAAAAACCGTATCTCAACTTACCTTCATTAACGAATAATGAGAACTCTGATGATTGTCTGAAATCAGAGGAATTTCTCTAAATGATAGTTCATTGCGATCTACTACATAAATAATAGTGTTTTCCTCTGAATATTTGAAAATTCGATAACAATATAGACCAAGTAAGTTCCTGCCATTAGGTACATACATTCTTCCTGACAATTTGTTGTCCGATAAATGGTTAAGAAGATTTGAAGAAATAATATATTTGGTACAAATGAAATTAGTTTAGTTAAAGTCTAAAGTTAATTCTCAAAATTAACAATTTTCAATTATAGTTTTTTTATAAGTACTTAGTTGTTTTATCTTAAATAAAAGAAGCTGCGTAGTCGCAATAGCAATAATAAATATAACTAGGTTTATTTAAAGGTACAGAATAAGGTTTAAAAATATATATTGAAAAAGAAAACATAAGAAAATCATATCGTAACATAATTCATAATTAACGCAAGATATTATGGGTTATTATTATGTCCTCGACGTCGAAGGCTGCTATGGACATCCTTTTTGGGCTTCTCCCGCTGCAGTTGGTGTTGTAGTCTGAAGCAACCCTAGGGACTTACAGAGCAAAATGTAGTGGATGCAAGGGCTTCTCCGGCAAAGTCGGAGACCACACCAGCATCTTCAACTACATCGAAAAGACAGTACCTCTGTCCGTAAAGGCGGATAAGATCTCCTTTGTTTTCAGCTTCTCTGGGGGATACAGCGTAGATATCTCCAGCAGGGAAACTGCAATAGCAACATGCGCAAATGCGTAACAGCACGCGCATTGGAATCTGGAGGAACGGACAGCGGAGCGGCGAAACTTTTAACCTTGGGCATCCTCCACCATTCTTCAGGCCGAAATAATTGTCATCCACACTTGTGCTGAGGGTATCTCAAACTACCTGCGCAAGAATGGAAGGGTAGAAATCATATCCGACAGTCAGGCTGCCCTCAAAGGTTTGCGGGCAGAGCTTTGAGGGCAAATTTGACTCTGAGGTGGTGCTTTGCTGCCACAGAAAACTTAAACAGCTGGCGGAACATCTAAGTGTTGCATTGAGATGGGTACCAGGTTACTCTGGGATCAGAGGCAATGAAATAGCTGACACGTTAGCAATGGGAGCCAGCGAGCTACCGTTCTTAGGTCCAGAACCGAGGTATGGCAGCATCAAAACGTTTGTTAGGTCCCAACTTGGTGCTAGGCACTGCTCCTTTTGGAATGGACTCGCCGGCGCAAGACACTGTACATTTTTTAGGGCCTTATCCGAATGAGGAAAGATTTCATAAGGCAGTGTGTATGAACAGGGATAGATTGAGAACTTCTTTGATAAGGTGCAACCTGACTAAGAGGGCAAAATTTGATATGGGGCACAAAGTTTTTCTGGCCGAGCTGTCTTCTTCGGGTTACACCCTCCCATGAAAAAAAAAATGGATTATTATGGACATAATGAATGGGCACTTTGCATTGCTATAGATTAATTTACAACGAAAATATGATGTAAACTAAGACTTTGGGAAGATCTTTCCTTAGCATACCGTGTTCAAAGTAAAAACCAGCATTAGTTATGCAAGCATCTACTCTGTTCTTCATCTTTTCATAAATACTTACTAATTTGCTCATTTGTAATATTTTCTATGGCAGTTCTTATTGTTTCCTTCAATCTAACTGTATTATGTATTAATGGTTCGATAATGTATTTCCTAGATGCCTAATAAATAAATCGGACGTGTAAGATCGGTGACTAGGTGGACGTCAAAACCAATAATCTATTACAAGAAATTCCTGTAAAATATCCTTGTGTCTTTTGCTCATAACATGGTTATCAAATTAATATAATCTATCTGATCATTCGTCTCATAGCAAACATTTTACCATCTCTAGATGTAACGGTTAAGTCGTACCCTTAAAATTAACCGATCATCGCTAAAATTTACGACGCATACGAATAGACTGCATATTGGCTGCTGTAATTGTATTTCAGTTTTTTAAATTGTCAGTTTTGATGATATGTTATTCCGTTTCACGAATAACATGAGAATTTTGTCGGATTAAATTCTAATATGTTAAAATTAAACAGATATCATCAGAGAAAAGGTAAAGTTAAAAACATCATCATTCCCAAGGACTGTGCTGCAATAGAATCAATGGCAATATTCAATACTTTTCTCAGATCTAATGAGAATTGTACAACAGAAATTTTAATACGTAATGCTAAGAGATTTCTGTTTTACTGCGTTTCGAGTTGATGATATATTTAGTATTTAAACTGTATATACACGGGCCATTTGTTTACATTTCTCCACCTAACTAACGTCAACTATTCAAGTATTTTGTGAATTTGTATCGACGAAAACCTAACACGACACAGAACACATGAGTTATTTAAACATAGAACGTCGAGTAAACTATAATGGATATTCTAAGCGTAAGCAGACGTATTGCTTAGGAAGAATGGGAAACACAATTTTTATTTCATTTGTTTGTTACTTAAGCAAATAATTGTTTTTTTTTTTTTACTTAAACACTATTATATGTATTTTCAGGAATAACTCCTTATTATATTTAGTATTAATTTTCATAATTCCCAATACCGTAAGATATGAATGATATTTCATTTTGAAATACTGTAGTTATTAACTTGCGTGCGATGTAATGCTAGAATAATACTATACTTTATTACTATAATTAATACCTATTAAATATTCTACAATATATTTCTTACTACGAAATTGATTTATGATTTATTACTATGAAACAAAAAATAAAGGTTGATAAAAAGAATATAAATTAGAAGTTTCGGATCAAAAGCAGAAAAAAAATGGGATAGGATAAAAAATTTCGAACAACAAGACATTTGAAATTCTTACATAGATTTTACAAGCTTCAGCAAATACAAATTCATTCTTAACGTTTTAAGTACCGCGTTAAATCAACTCGTATCCTCAAACAGAAAAAATAAAAATTATGGACTTTAACCTACGTTTAAAGAAACAAATGTTTTCTGTTGGATTCAATGCAAATTGTGTAATTTTCAGTCAACTTTTTCCTAAAATAAAATTAATCAAGCAATATTCGTGTAACTTAGTAACTTCTATGCTGACTACATTATGATGCAACCACTATATTTTTTACACACCACAATTTTAGTATTTGCAATCACATTATCATAACTATATTAGCAGTTTATCTAAATTAGAGCTTTATGGATGTTTCAATTTCTTCTAAATCTACATCAGTGTTTTCTGAAAATGCATTATTGTTGCAAGTTATATTAATCGCTGTCATTATACCTACTCCTTATTTTTAGAGAGAATATATGGGAAGTATGGGGTATTCTCATATGTGTAATTCTTGACTATGTTCAATATTCTTCAAATTATCCTAATATTGAAAAGCAAAGATAAATAATTCGAGGGTTGTAAGATGTCTGTTGCCCCATTGTTATGGGGTTGTCTTGGCTATGTAATGTATTTCAAACTATTGTAATATTAGAACAAAAAAAAAATAGGGCCTATAGGGTACCTACTCCGCTACCTTGTTCTTTTTTTCTAAAATATATTTAGCTTTCGTTATCTTTAATATGCTGTATAAAAGACTTGATATGATAAAATAAAAAAAAAATAATCACATTAAAAAAATCTTATCAAAGTTGAGTTTGGATTTGGAGACTTATTATTTTTGTTGCCCTGTTCAGGGTAAATTTTAAAAAAATGCTGCTGTAGACTTCTAATGTGTTAGAAGCCTCTTTTTGCGTACTGCAATGAAAATTAAAATATGACGCATCATTTGTGGTAATGCAGAACGAATGAATCCGTTGGGTCTAATAACTGTCTTTCTATCATTAAAGAAAGCGACTTCACATTTCCTAGAAAAGAAAAATAAATGTAAAAAACATATGAAATAAATATATTTTTATTAATACCTTCTTCCAAGCATATTATCAACGGTATATTCACCTCAATTTCTTCAAGTTTAGATTTATCCTGCAAATTTTTAATAAATTTAGCATTTAAAAATATATTGTATGTAGATAATGGTGCTGCGAAGCGAAGCCTCTTGTGAAACCGGGGTTTGGATGCAGTGATTAATCGTCTTTAAAAATTGTAACCGGTAAAACCGGTTTTCAAAATCGAAACCGGTTTTTAAAAGCAAATTATTGCTCCTTAAATAGGTTTTTCGAATTTAAAATACATAGCACTTTCAAAAGTAATACGTATTGTTTTTAGTTTGAAACTGTTTTGAAATCGATTTTAAAAACTGAATTTTAAAAACCGATTTTTACTAAAAATCGATTAACCGGTTTTTGATATCTGGCGATTCCCGCAATACTAATATATACATAAATAATGTTGTGATTAACTATTGAACTCAAATTTGCCGTCCTGCGGTCTTGCACATTTGCATGTATTAATGTGCATTAAAGTGCTTAATACCTACTTTACTTTTGTCATTAAATCCTAGAGTAAAACCAAAATAGTCTCTTCCTTACTTTACTTGTATCAGCACTTAACAACGAAAACATAGCCTCCAATAACGGCAAGACACTAGTCGTTTTATATTTCCAAATGTTTAATGAAAGAGAAAAAAAAAAGAATTGACTCCTTCAAACGAAGACTTTCCTGTTGTTTAAATTGAAAAGTTTGATACGGTAGTTTCCTGGGTGTCACTTGCACGTTGAAAACTTTAAATAAATGTATCATATCTTGTAGCAACAATACCGCCAAATGCTATTGAGATTAAGTTCCCAGTATATCATATTAGATATCCATACGCAGGTGTATGTCTATTATTTGTGTGTGCTGTCATAGCTAAGTACATGGTAATCATCTCAATACATAATTATGTAAATGAACTTACCTCAATCTTTATTTGCAAGACAAAATGAAAAACACACATTTACATTTATGCGTTGAAGCCATCAGTGTAGATGCCGCATTTGTATTCAAACTGCGTACGTCAAACGCTTGCGCGTTGTATAGTCGACGGCTATGTAATGCATTCTCGTAACGAGTTTAATTTTTGATCAAGTGACACAATGTAATGCAATCTTAAAAAAAAACATTTTGTGTTCCAATCAAATAACAGATGCATATATATAATATATATAATCAGAATTTCATGTCCCTTGCATTATCCATATTGTATTTTTACCAACATAAGGGGTAATGTTCCACGAAATATGTTATTTTTTCCTTGCTCCTAAGCAAATTACCCAAGTGGGGGAAATTACTTCATTTATTGAAGTATTTTTCCATCAAAGTCGGTTTACCAGGCAAAATTACACCTAATTTGTGGTAATCTGATGTTTACCCTCTTTTTGGTGTAATTTTACCTTATATTTCATATGTTTTTTCACATATCAGTGAGGTAATTTTACCATCATTTTTTAGAGTGTATATGTTTCGATTTTAAATCATCATCAAGTGAAAAATGTCAAGTTGGATTGTTAAAATATAAAATGATGATAATATACGAACAGAGGTTATGATGAAAATTGTAGTAATTAAAAATTAAAATAAGACGTAAATACGTACACGTTAAAATATAGGTATCAAAAAGAGAAGCTGAGTGAATGTATTGGAACATCGTTAAGAGATCAATTACGACTCTCTGTGACTTTACACATAGGACACAGGATACCCTGCTTCTCCGCTGTTAATTTTTTCAAGTATAGTTTTCATTATCATGGGTTATATGTTATATTTAAAATTATATTTTAGCAAAGAAAAATATGTGTTATATAGCTTCCGAGAGAGCTGTGCCCGCAAATCGGACGAATAGGTAGCTAAAAAAAATTGTTTTTCTTATAATGTAATACTTCTTCATTCTCTAGAGCTTCATCGAAATCTAATTTCGGGTTCCTGGTAATCCCTTGTCAATGAAAATGGTGCGTGACTAAATCTCTGGTACTTATTTTCCGTGGACATAAGAGAAATATTACATAACAGTGACATATTTAGCAGATAAAATAACAGCTGTCATAGACACACGCATTTCACAAATTACATGTTTATATACCTATGTATAAATGCACAAAAATTAAGCACTTGCTGTTCTCAGGGAAACTAAACAAGAACATACCAAGTGATCTTTTATTTTATTTTTTGTTTTATGTAATGTGTTATGTAAAAAGGTGTTCCACGCCACATATAGAATATAAATCGTTGAAGAAAGAGCCTGAGGATTGACACTTCAATAATTATACGTAAAATGTTTCGTGCTTAATACAGAATTTTATATAGGTAGGTCATAACACTTTTTATATTTATATCTTGTCATTTGCCTAAACCACTTTGTTGATAAATTTTAGTTTTAAATTGTTAAACTTTTAAGGAGCTGAATGTTATTCAAATTATTGGAATACGAAATTATGGATATTATAAATCTAATCATGTTGCCAGGGAAAAACAACGAAGAATTTGAGTTTATAAGTTTCAAGTTCAACAAAAAATTTTAAAATTTTCAAATATATTATCAAGAGCTTAAACTTTTGTCCCTGAGTGTGTAAGTTTGAGATTATTGATAAAACTCAAATAAAGTGGTGCTTGAGGTAATTGCAATTAAAAACAGATGCGCCATACCATCAAAATTTCGATGTGATTTAACCTTTATTAACATACTCTCTGAATACCCCCTGATACCAAGTGGATGGGATATATTTTGATCAATATTTAAATTGGAAATTACATTGTGAAAATTTGATCAGTAAACTCAGTTCCTTAAGTTCATTAACTTAAGAACTGTTTTAAATGTCGATTAATTAGTTTCAATTTATTATGCTTAGGTAGAATTAAGGCTGAGATAAGGGATACGCTAATGGGGCAATTCCATTGTGTTATCATTCCAAAGTCTTGCTCATTCCTGCAAGCCACTCTTTGTGGAGCACAGAGTTTTGCCTTTGACTTACTTTTACATTTTTAAAGTACCTATATTGTTATATGATAAGTTTTACTAATAATAATTAAAATTATTATTTTATGTAGACACCTGTTTGTAGGTCCAGCATGTATTGGGTGTTAATTATTTTGCATCGTAGCCGCGGTAATTAGGTATATAAGTTTATCGTCTGGTAACTGTATGATTTCAATGTAGTTTCCTTGGTATCAATAATAATTCAAAGGAGTGGGAACTCCTTGTAGCTCGTATTAAATAAATGAGTTGGGAACCATGGAGACGTGGTGGTTATTGCTAGAAATTTCCTTAGAAAAATCGTTCATTTTTTCGTCAACTCATATTAATTAAATTATATATCTGTAATATATTCGGAATCGAAGGGCATTTTCTTTGTGAATTGATGTGTTTACCATCGGTATAAAAGTATATAGAAGACGTCAAGATTTTTCATCATTAGAAGAAGTTTGCTGTATTAACATACCTTGGTACCTTTTCTTTTGTGGAATTATATGTATTTTTGCTGTTTTATGACATGTTTTATTGACATACCCTGGATGCTTGGAAGGACCTTATTCTTTTGATACTGATGTTGTACTTTCGATGTGGATCCTTTTCGCCAATATCTTTGGTTTGTCACTGCGTGGAAACTCCATTTTGAAGTGTTTTGGGATATATGTAATCTGATGTTGGAGATATTTTGTATAGTTCATGCTTAAATTTAAATAAGTATTTAGCATTTCGTAAGCTTTGAGGTTATTCGTCACATTTGTAAATAGCAGTTGAAATTGAAATTTTAATACGTATGGGGTAGATATGGCTAGTGAAATTCTTCATATAAATATTAAAAATAAGTGTACTCATTGAGTAAGAGTCCTTATACTTTTTAAATGTTTTTGGTATATTATTGATCAATAAATTGAGCATGTTAGTGATAAACGTACAGCTACCTCGGCAACGTATCCACAACTGGTAAAGAAATATATGTATATAACTACTCATTGGTTAAAAAGGGGGGAGATTACCAATGCACGTGACCTGCAGTGGTGAAATCGAGGCATATGTCTAAGCTCTTAGCTACCAGTGAAAGGAGATTGTACCTTTGAATATTATTTAAATATAGAAGAATAGCTATCAGTAAAGAAAAGACAGATTAAAGAATAAGAGATTATATTTGTTATTAAGAAAAATATTAGCCGGGCAATACATTGTAAAACACAGTAATGTATGCTTATGAAAATAACTGCTAACGCCTCTAATCGTATTGGATCTAGAATTTTTAATAGAGTCCCAGATTATATAAAAACTTCTCAAACAGATGATTGTAAATTTTGTAAAAAATTGCTCGGGGATTATCTGCTCGGAAGTGCTACAACACCCTGAGTGAATTTTTAATTTAATGTGTTGTTCATAGTTTTGAGTTTACGTACTGAGGTTTCCTATATGTACAATGTGTACGTAAATAAACTACTATTTTGGTAAATTCAAAATTGACTATTTTTCCCTACACCTAATGTCACGTATTTTAGGTATAATTTAATGGTTTTAAATTATTAAATGGTTTGCAAAACCATTGAGATAAGTTTTATGAGACTATTGTTGTTATAGGATTTATTGAAAATCCTGATTTTTCAAATGGCTACTAACCAAAGTTTACCATTTATTGATAACATTACAATCATTTAATATTTTCAAACAAATCCAGATTTCTACAATAATGTTTTTATCAAAGAACAAGGGTCATAAAACTAATTTCAATCAAACGTAATGTCGTCATTGAAAACTTGACACATGAGGGAGACACAGCTTGTGCAATCGGCAAACGCGAAACCGTTAATATCTAATGTTGGGTGAAATAGATTGTGACGTTAGACGAAAATTAAAAAAAATACACATTTTGAATTTTCTTTTTCGAATGCAGAAATAAGAAGCAATTTATAGCCGACCCTATTAGTAAAAATTATTATTGCAAACTTAGTGCTACAATTTGATGGTAAATATTTCTAAAGCTTTTCTGTGTTTGTACCACCATCTGTAGTATAAATACTTACATTATACATTGTAATACAAATCGGTGAAAAGTAAAATCTGTAGAAATATTTACTCTCAAATTGTAATACTTCTTACAACAGGTTAAGGAATCATTTTTTTTTTCTTCAGTTACCATGGTTAATAATTGTATTAAAAACATCTTGCTCATATTTATTAAAAATGCGGTCCCAAAAATATTGCTAATTGCTTCAAAATTCGATAAACGCGCTAGTTCGACTCACACTTTAAAATATTTCGATTTATTGATTAAATAATTAATATAGCCAATATTATTTTGGTTTCATTAATACGTTTGACTTTGATTAAATTTGATTTTCATTCATTTCTTTATAACTGTTACTAGGCTGAAGGGTAACTACATACATACATCTGCATCAAATGTAATTTAGATCGAATAAATATAGAAGCAACAAAATTATCTAGTGTGTGTTTTATTTCTTACGCACGCAACGAACTCGTTTATCTTGATTAACAGCGCTTTAGTCGTAGATTTTGTTTCTATACTCCTGCATTACAAAAACTGCATAGCGTGCAGATACAAAAACATGTTCTTTTTTTGGTAATTAAAGTAGGAAGATATTACAAAATTACTGGATTAGAAAGGCATACAGTGTTCCATCAGCAATACAAAACTTGAACATTTCCGCTACACATGGGATTGAATCGCTGTACATTGTTATGGTATTCTGCAATGTGTATTCCGGTAAAATGACACCGTTTGCGTAAATTAAGAAGTGATTTTATACGGTATATTCGGTAGCGTTAATTAAATGTAATTAACGTTGCAGTAAATCGATGTGAATGCCAGTACCGCACTTACAAATCATGACGAATAATGAAGAACTTGGCATAATGTCGGCGAATATTTTACACGGGTTAGCTATTAATTTGTAAGACGCTGATTGCCGGCTAATAAATGGGAGATGGTCGCATGAAAGGTCGAATTATTTGTTAGTAAATACCTGAGATGTTACATTATTACATATAGTAACGATGATACCCTACCATCTCCCACCTGATCAACAAGTATAAAATCGAATGATATGTTAAAGGATTCATCTTTTTGCTGGCGGATTGTGTTTAGCTTGGGACTGTTGTTTGTTCCTTTTTTTGTCGTTTTAAGTCGCCCGATGTGCTAAGTAGTTGAGGTTGTCAGTGTCATAATAGAGTGTGTTTAGTATGATATTTAAGGTAAGTGTTTTATTGAACTTTAAAGATCGATGGGCTTGCTTATATTTACATTCCTTTTTAATTGACTAGTTTAGGATTGTTGTACTGCGTATTCGCTGGCTGAAAAGCATTTTACGCAAAAAAAACTTATTTTATATTGAAAAACGAGTTACTCTTTTTTTTTAATAATCATCTCTGAGTTGTATAAATATAAATCTATTTGAGAGAAAAATAATTCGACTTTCATTATAATTGCTGCATAATTGGAATGTTAATTTCAAGGATTGTGTATGATAAAAAAGTATCAAAATGAATACATTATTGGTGAGTGATTACCGAATTAAAAAAAAAGCAAAAAACATGTAACGCCTGTGCATAATATTTATACTTTAGGTAGTGGAGAGATCGAAAACTGGGAATAAAAATTTTAGCAGAAACGAAAGTTTAAAAAGTTAGTCTAACATTTACAATGAGTTTTGCAATATTGAAGAGCATTTAAATCCTTTCTTCTAGCACTCTAAGAATCCGCATTGACTTTATTATTTCTCATGGCGTGACTTTGTTTTTGAATACGCGAGTGCATTTAATTTTATCATTACTTAAGGTATTATAGTCAGAATATTTTATGATTAGCAATAATATTAATTAATAAATGTTGGCTGTAATTTATATAGCATATATCCACACCAGTTTTTCGTCATTGTAGTTCCAACAATCAGAATTTTAATCCAGTCCTAACCTTTTAGTTTATTACAATAATTAGATTCATAATAATGCTTAGTTATCGACCTTGTTAGGTAGATGTACTTTGAAGTATGCAGTTTGTATATACGGGTAGCCTAACTTTTTATACGCAATTTAATTCAACACCTTTTAAATTTATTTCATAATTACATGGGAATGTTCTAAAGGCGTTAAATTAGTAACCACGCTGAAAAGCCTTCCCTAGATATTATGTAACTATTAACTATTAGAGGAATGCCGTTTAAAACGTAGGCATGCGTGTTTGGTTTGGTGGAAGTGGAGGCTATGTTATTAAGTTTTCATGTTTCACTAATGATTCCATTTATAATTGGGATTGATGGCTATAAATTTTGAAATGACAAATCGTTGTTGTTTTTCCTATCTTATTAGTTGTTATTATAGATATAATGAAAAGCTTGAATATTTTGTGGCCAAATTAATTAACGTATAAACTGGAATGGAACACCTATATTTATTACTAATTCACGGAAACTTGTAGACATGCAGGTATTTCGGCATGTAATTTTTAATTTATAGTTATGTATCACATAAGGCATTTTGTATACCTTAGGAAAAAATATGTTTGAAGAGCTCATAATTTTTTACGTTTTTTACGTTACAAAATATCATCCACAAAATTGTTGTTGGATTTATATATAAGTTAATTGTGAATAAGAAACTGTAACTTGATAAACAAACAATAACGAAAGGTCGGAAAATTTTCTTACAATTTTTTACCATATACCAACTATATACTTGCAGTAGTTGTAACATTTCTGTAGTTTTTTCGGTATGGTAATATTTCAACATGTTTGGTGGATGATGACACTTTTTTGCAATATAACAGGAGAATGGCTAGGCCAAGAGTCCAAGAACAAAACGCTGATGCTCCCACATTTCGCAAATATATTATGTATAGTAGCTATGCAATATTTAGAATATCTGTTAGATATAACTAAGAATGGAGTGCACAGTAAAATAGATTACACAAACATGGTAGGTATTTTTGACGCCTGGAATATCACTGTAGCTCTGCAAGTCTAAAGAAATTACACACACAATTTTTAAGTACAGTATAAGAATGTAAAGATACATCAATATTATTGTTTTTTGTTAAAATTCCTATTTTCGTTCTGTATAATTACTTCACAGCTACATACACTTTCACTGTACTCGTGATATTTCCTAAACGTTTTCAACGTTACAAGGAATTTGTACTTGAAAACACGTCAAAAATTAATCTTTTATAGTTGCACCAGAGTGATGTGCATGATGTATTACTGTTTATAGTGTCAATTTTTTTCTGAACGTTTAACATAGGCAATAAATTCTATAAATATTGTTAAATATTTATAGAATTTAAACTTAAAATTTAAAATGTGTCTTGTACCGTGTTTGAGTTCTCCATCATGATTAAGAATATATCATTTGAGATATTTTTAATCCCCTTTGAAAATTAGGAAAATCTCAGTATTGTATGTTCAGGCCTACCAAAAACTCACGTGACACATTTATTGTATTTTTATAATTTCAAGCTATCGGAAATCCTGATTTTCCAAGTTCCCCTTAAGTATCGGTTCGGGAAACTTGTCCCGAAATATAATCTAATGAAACGGAATTTCTTGACTCGCTCGAATTAACAGGTATTTATTTATTTATTAATTTATTTATTTATTCATTTATTTACTTTCTTAGGGATAGCAACGGGAAGAACCCAGAACCGCTATCCACAGAAATATTTAACAACTTAAAAATATACATTCTACTGGCTTAATATGTAATTACATTAAATTATGAAAATATACTTAAAAAAACAAGTTAATAATCCAGAACTACCTATTCCCCAGATAACTTCGACTATTATTGCACATTCATTAAAATAAATTTTAAGAATTTTCCGAATGAAAACAACGATATACTGAAAATATTAACAGAAGTGCAAACAGTGTTAAATGAAGACATACATCTAATAATAGGCGAATTTTCATGTGCGTTATTTATCGATGGAGGTGGTTACTGAACATTTAGATACGACACATTCCTTGCAATATATTCGCATGAGAGAAGACTCACTTATTTTAATGTAGTATAATATGTTGCTAAAACAAGCGCAATTGAAACAAATATGAACAATTTTGTCAAATACGTGTAACCGGTCTAAATGTATAAGTGCAACTAGACGTTTGAGACAACTACACATTTTAACTACAATTTTAACGATAATATTCAAATTGAGAAGTAAATTTACAGCTTATACCAAAGAAATACAGCTAGCCTATTTTAAAAGCAACGTTATCGTAAACGTGCTTTAAAATAATACATTCATTTTTATCATTTTATTATAATGTCATTTTTTTTACTGTGTGATATTTACTTTAGGAACACCTGTGCTTCGGAACAATCTATAGTTTTAAGCAGAATTAAGAGTCACATATTAGTTTACATTTTATTGATATTGTTACAAAAAGATCTAAAGTATAACGCTTAACGCAACATGCTGTATATATGTTGATGACGTATTTTGAATGACTTTCATATGAAGTGCAATATTCACATGTTGGCTAGAAGAGGTCATAGAAAAAAAAATATGGAGTCAAGACCTAATATGATGTACTGGACATACATCACAGTGGTCAGACCCATGATTACTTATGCTCCTCTGATATAGTGGGCAAAGGTTCAGTAGCAAACTGCCATAACTGAACTTAACAATATACGTAGCCTTGCGCGTTTAGGAATAACAGGAGCAATGCAAACTACTTCTACAGCGGCAATGCAGATATGGGGAATTGGGACAATAATATTGTACATCGTGTGAAAGGAAATGAACTTGGGAATGAGATCGGACTACATGATTTCAATTTCAATAGAAATTTTGAGGAGAAAATTACGGATCGATTAAGCGGGAATTAATTCAACTACAGAAACAGGTTCACAGATTGATCAGGTTTACAGACAGTTCAAATGCTAAAACGGGACTAGAGCTGGAATCTACAGCGTGGCGAGAAGTATAATGATCACCTTTTCACTAGGAAAATATGCCACTGTTTTCTAATCAGAGGCATACGCAATACTATATTGTGCAACTGAAACCAATCAGAACCTTTATGAAAACAAGTAGATTTATTTATTGCAACAGACAGCCAAGTCATACTGAGGGCACTAGTAAACCCTAATATACAATCAATACTGCTTTTGGATTGCGTTCGAGAACTGAATAGCCTGACAGACCCAATTAAGTCACTTTGCTGTGACATAATTGAAGAAAAAGCCGATGAGTTAGCAGAAATACATGGGCCCAGAATCGTCCTAGGAATGTTTAAAAACACAGAGGAGGTACGGGTAGAAAAAATAAATACAACCAGGCTTTTATTAAGAGACCAATCAAAAAAGAAAACCGAAGAACTACTTTATTTATGAAAACTAAATTATTACAATCATCCTAACCGTGCTCCACCTGAAAGGTACTACAGGAGCTACCTATCTAAGTACTAATATGGGTACAATAACAATTGAAATGATCCTACTCTAACTAAATAAACTTCCCATGATTTTAATAAAACAAAATTAAACACAGCCCGCGACCATATGAATACTATTTTTGAGAAATAATAAAAAATGTAAAATGTATTAGTTCACATAACGCGAGTCACGTAAATTAGTCAGCTATCGTTATTATTAAATGCGCCCATGGAACGACTTTCGTTATCTCCAGCATTCGCCAAGGACACTGATTATATATAATATCTTATATAAATCAATGGTCACGGAGTAAGGGAAAACCATGGCAAAAACCTTACTCTGGGAGGAACTACTGCAGTTCAGTAGGCATTATCTTCACAGCACAACAGATCTCCTAACAGAATAGTATACATTGAAAGGGAATCTACAGAAAATGAGAATCAACGCTGGAGATACCAACTGCAGACTGTGTAATGGGATGACAGAGAACTCTTACTACATTCTGTGTGAATGCGAGGCTCTGGACGCAAAAAGCCAGGGACCTTTTGAGAAACCAAAAATGATCCCAGAGGATTACTTTGATCAACCAGCCACAGACCTGTACAGATTAGTGCAGGGCTGGTATAATTGAGTGGGTAAAGGAAATAGGAGACTATATACAAAAATCGAAAAGGTTGCAGTGTTACTGGAGACTCCATGGCAGATGGTTCCCGCAACAACAAAAAAAACACTTTTGCATCTACTTTGTATTTTTTGTTGGTTTTATTAGAGTTATATGACGGATAGCAGGACACCACTGACAATGTGCAGAATGGGGCTTTTCAATTTCTTCATCTTGAAACTTAAAAATTTCAAAAAAATCTGTTCTCTTAAAGCATTAAATATCTTTCAACATACATATTATTTTATGTTGGTGCTTCTACTTCTTCTTATTTAGAGGGACAATAGCAGCTCAATTGCACACATGTTGTATATAAAATAACCTACGATCGATGATAATCACCTTCAATTTCAAAACTTAAACATAAATGTGGTAGCATATAACTTAATTAATACGATGGAGATGTGCGGAACTCGATGTCCCATGAAAAGCACCTGTTAACCAGAAATTGCAAGTATCTCTCATTCATATCTGCACCGCCTGCCTATCCGACAGGCTCTAAATTATTTAATCAATACCTAGGCGCGCGAAGTTCTAGCCAGAAGACATCTGTTTACGTAGCAGATGCGGTAGCAAATAATACTTTCGGTTTATAGATACTTATATACCTGCCAGTATTCGGCTTCGTTCTGTAGTATATTCAAATTTATGTAGGAAAGTAATATACGTGTTTCGCAATGTTGTATCCACTTATGAAAAAGGCAGTTAAGATGATTACTTGAATTTAGTTATCTAGAAATTCTTTAAACAAATGGTAGATTTGTTCCGAGTTAATACTTCAATATAAGTGAAAATGAATTAGCTTTCAGTTTCTCCACAAACTTTATGAACTTCCAGCGTTTCTTCCATTTGCTCTTGCAGAGTGAGGCAGGTTTACAAGATGTGCTTAATAAACACAATTGTAAGGTTCCGTCTCCAATAGGGATGATTACGCAGATAGAATTCTTTTGATAGGTTAGTTATATGTGGGAAAAGAAATAAAACGCGTATCATATTTCAATTTTTTGCACCGAGAAAAATCTTATCTATACATCAATAACATAAATTTCGCAAACAATTTGAATAGAGGTAAACAATATTTATTAAGAAATAGAAATATTTGAAAGTAACAATGAAAAAAATTATTATTATTAGTTTGACAATTTTGAAAAAATAGAAAGCATTAGATTTGACAAATGGTAATTTTAATATAATAATAATTTCATGGAGTAATTTGCAATTCTAATTAGCCCAATGCTCAAACTTTTTAATTGAACAACACAAATTGTTAATGTTTAAACTGTATGAAATAAATACTTCTCTTTAGGCAATCTTAATTTTATGTTGTATATAGCTACCAACCAATATTAGTTTTTGCTGTCAAGATATTTTTTATAAAAAAAAAACTGTTTTTAAAAAATATTTTGATAGCTACAAAGAAGTACTCAGATCAACTTTAAATTACTATATTTAATTCAAAAAAATTTCTTAATATATTTCTTTGCGGGAAATAATATTTTTTCTCAGCATACGCGTATCTGCAAGCGTTCTTCGTATTTGCACGTTTGTCTGTTAAAGCAGAGTTAATCAATAGGGTTTCTAGCTTTCAATACTACTAAGTATTCTGACTTTAAAACTTTTGTAAATCAAATAACGTTACACACAGAATGTAGCTAAAATGATTTTGCATAACTGTGCATATGGATATTGTTTAAAAACTACAAGTAATAACAGTATAAATGCGCTTTTAGGAAGTTGCAAGTTGACGCATATAAATAACAAATCCTGCTTAGACACAATTTTGAATTTCTTTTAATAGTCAATATGCATCAGTGCCCTTAGATAATATAAAAAATAATAAATTTCATGTGTTTTAGATAGGGCGAAAGTGAAAGAAATGCCACGTATCACGTCTTTAACCAA
Source organism: Protaetia brevitarsis (assembly GCA_004143645.1). NCBI lineage: Eukaryota > Metazoa > Arthropoda > Insecta > Coleoptera > Scarabaeidae > Protaetia > Protaetia brevitarsis. The sequence goes on along the minus strand of RXPK01000889.1, from coordinate 80,659 downwards.
GTTTAGGTTGCAAATTGTCAGTGTATTCTAAATGATGTACTAATTATAATTAATTTAATTTCTGCCATTCAAGTTTTTCATTTATAAAAGCTTATGTTGCCCTGGCAAATATAACATTTGTATTTTGGGTAATTTGTTTTTAAAGTGTATGTCAATTTCTATTCATTGTTACAGCGAAACCTCATTACAACGGCCAGTCACCGATTTATCCATTATATACATTTCTTACACGCATTTAAAAAAATTAAAATAAGCAAATCAAAGGGTATAAACTGCGTACATATTTATGAATGTGTTTAATTTTTATATATGAACATTAAATTAGAAATCATAAAAAATGATAGATATTCAATAAATAGAAAACAGGAATGTTATTCATTAGTCCAGAGAATTTAACTAAACGAAAAAAGACTCTGCAAAAAGAATGTAGAAATTATATATTGTTGTTCCCAACACGACTTTTTAAAGGAATCGTTTATTAATAAAATTACAAATTATAAAACTAAACTTATATCTAAGATGACTCGAACGAGAGTGTTGTGAAAACGTTATTACTACAATAGCACGAATTTAATGTTATCTTAATATTATTCTAAGAAGTAGTATACTTTTTCAATTACGCAGTTACACAAACTTAAGATTAACCACAATTGCGGGATGACATAATTATATGCAATTCATATGGGTAGTAAGAATATAACTTAGAATGTTTTTTTTTTTGCTAACGTCAAGGATATGCTTAGCACAGTATCTCTTCTGAATTAACAACATCTAACTACTTTTTATTCTTCATCTTGAAAGTTTGCAAGTGCCCGTAGAGAAATAAAAAAAAACTACATTGGTCTTGATGAAGATAATTTCGCGTCCGTTAGAGGGTTGTCCGTTACAAAGCAAATATTTCTAGTGTAATTAAAATTAGTGTCGTATTTGTATTTTAGTTATCGTAAAATCCTGTTCTTCTTCCCAATTAAATTTTAATGAAAATATTAATATATAGGGTCACTGTTTTCGGTTTCAAATTGAATCAGAAGCTCCAGTTTGTTGTTTTAATTGCTAAGGATTTTTATAGTAATTTTTGTTTCAACATTTGAAAAGGCTAGAGAACAAAAAATGCCTTGTGATTAACAGAACATTTCATGATGAAGTAAAATCAAAGTTTGCCAGGATTTTTTTAGCAATACAGCATTTCTTTCATTCTTACCCTAGGTATACTAATAAAATGTATGCAAACGAATCCTTAATAAAATACTATTCAAGCGTTTATGGCGCAAAAGTAACAGGGATTTTTTTTGGATGACTAAAAGATGTTAGGAGATATAAATCTCAGAGTATTGTCATATGAAACAGGTATTTTCTTTTTTAATGTTTACAATTTCGTTTACAATTATTTGTTGAAAATGAAGAAAAACAGTGCATTAGCTTCCTAAATATTTTATTAACTAAAAGAAAAAATTAAAATATAATACAAATTAGTATGTTAAACATTCGGAATAATGACAAAAATATTCCAAACTGTAGCACTGGTAATACTTACATTCAGAATAGTATATTAAAAAACTTGTGTTACAATGATGTTTGTTGTAATAAGTACAAATAATTCAAATGTACGAGTATTACAAAAGTCATTTTAACGCGTGCTTTTTATCTTACTTTTTCTATTTCGAATTAATTTAGGTTTATTTATTATTTACAATGGAATTTCTTGTCTATACAGGGAATTTAAATTTTCCATGTTTATGACAGCATTTTTGTGTCGTGCGCAATTTCATGAAAAAGCCTATATAAAAATGTCAAGTGTGAAATGTCAAACCACAAATTGCACTACCAACCTGACATAAATTATCACCACAAACAGTGTTACAAAGTGAAACTTTGTGACATTGGTTTTCGGCACAAAGTGGTCATTGTATATGCAAAATAGAAAAAAGATTTTTGAATTTTCTTTCAGTGGCACCAATTAAATATGAAATAGGCACGATCAGTAGTTTAGTTGACTGATGCATTGCTTTCTCAGTTAATGAAAACCTGCAAAAAACTTAAACTCAAAAAAAAAATTAACATGATGCTACAGAAAAATAGTTATCTAAAACCATTAATTGATAAACACATTAAAAAAAATTCACGAAATTAAAAATGAAAAAATACTATAAATAATTACCAAACAGAGAAAAAAGGAAGACAAAAAGTAAATTGCAAATTAATTACACAGTTATTCTATCAAACAGATCTAGGACACAACTTCGACATGAAAATGTAAAAATTTTAGAAACGGAAAATAATTAGGAACACTATTTTAAAATAAATATTCAATATCAAAAAGGAATAAAAACTATCAATTATAGAAAGGATGTTAGCTAGCTAAATTTAATTTATAACAACCTCATTACTATAAAAACAAAAATATCTCTATTCATTTTTTAACCGTAATTACTGCCTGCATCTTAATTAATTAATTTTTGCGTTTTAACCTATCTATTACTTTTACCACGTTTCTATTATTATTTCAACTTTAAACGAAATGTAATTCGATTCTTTATTGCCACTTACCTCAGTGTTTTTTTTTTCTGTTCCCTAGACACAAGGAAAAATCTTTCCACTTGTATTGACATCAAGAAGAGAGGAAAAAATATTAAACAAACTGTTTATGATTCGAATACGATTTACAGTACCACATGCTTATATTTTTTAGTTTTTTAACTTTGTCTGCCTACATAGTCGTGTGTTATTGTTTGTTACTTACTTTTTTACATTTAGCCAAATTAAAGTGAAAAAAAATATTCTCATTGTCTAGATCTTTAAACAACAAGTTATGTCTATTTTTATCACGTTGACTACGGTCTATTTTCCACTAGTTTCACCTTTTTTCTAACAATAAGATGTTAAATTTAAAACTAAAAAGAAAGAAAGATAACAAGTTTAGCTGATGGAGGGACAAAATTATGGTAAGTTGTGTTTTAAGTTCTACAATATCTTTAATTCTTATTACTAATAAAATAAATAAAATAAAAATTGTATGGTTGTTATATACATCATCTCAACTGTTATAGTATGTACCATCTTTAGCGAATTAAATGCGAATCTAAGCTCCACAAATTTTCGATTATTAATGCAAACAAAGCTACACTGAAATAGTAAGTAAAAATTATTTGAAAACAATTCCGAATTATTCATTGCTCGATACGCAGTACTTGGAGTTTCGGTTGCATAAATAATCGAAGATTTGTGCAGCATCAATAACGCATTGAATTTGCTAAAGATGATACAATACATTTGATAATATCAGAAAACAATGCTCCATTTGTCGGAGTTTCAATAAATTAGAATTAATAAAAACTTATTTATGTGTCCTATGCCCCAGAAATAGCTTTCAAATCTGTCAATTTTGTCCATAGAAAATGGTATTTCCTAGATCTTGAATTACTTTGTCTTAAAGCAAGAATTTTTTTCATGAAAAATGCATGTTTTACTAAATGTAATATATGTAATAGACACCATTGGACTAGATCGCTCCGAGATGGGAGGAACCTTTCTACAGATATATTAGGTATGTTCGAAGTGAGTAAGGTTTCTTAACATCTATAGGTTGCCTGAACTCTCTAGTCTTATATGTCTCTGATGACTTCTGAGAAAGCCTTTTCTTTGGCGCCGATGTGAATCATTGGACTACTCTAACAATAGCGCTTTAAATAGAACAACTGTTTCCTATAAAATTTTTATTATCTTACGCGCATGGGTTAATAAACGATTTCGCAACTCTATTTGAGGCGCCCACTTGTGAAAAGATCATTTTGCTGGAAGTGGGAAATTTAATGTTTCTCTTAGATATATGTAGCATTGTTCCCTAAAAAGCTAATTGTGAAAACAATAGCAATATCATTTGATGACCATCGCCCTGTTTTTCTTACATTTCTTACATTTGAAATAGGTATATCTGGTTGATATTTAAGCATTTATTCAAAAAGAAACACCTTTGCTGCTGTAGTAGCAAACCTGATTTTTTTTTTTGAAGTTGTGTGTTTCTTTTTTATGGTGCATGAAATGTTGTTCTTCTAATATTTTAAAATCATTGAATACTTTTTTACTTTTTTACAAATATTTCTCGAAAAGGACTAAAATAAGTTAATGTTAGCATTAAAACCTATTTGAAAATTGTTTACACGTACACAAAACGTAAAAATTTATATTTAATGTAAGTAATTTTGTATATTTTTTCTATAGAAGTTTGGAGATGGAATTTAGTTACCGAAATATGTAAAATGTTTTAAGATCTTAAAAAAAAATTGAGATTGGGGAAGAACGAACTAATTAACATCCTTATCATTTCAATTACATACTCCAATCAGAGGATACACAGCAACTAACTAATAATTTAATTAACACTTTGGCGTACTATAAACGGTGCTTTAGTTGCGACGAAAGTAGTTTTTGCAGTGTTGTTAAATTTTTCAAACAATCAAAACATGTTAGAATTAGTCTTTAACCAAGCAGAACTCAAGCCCAAATAAATGATAAATAACAAAGATACCTTTGCGTGACTCAGTTGAACTTAATTTGAAAATAATTCCAGGTGCTCGTTCCTGGAGTATAAATATTCGATTTAATTCTATCGGCACTCCACCATACGACGTGGTAGCTTCAGAGCAAAAATCAAAAGTAAATTGATAAAAGCTGTTTCATGTCCACAACATGTTTAAGATTTAACAATATTTGAATATTTGTATTTATTTTATTACATACACAGTTAATCTAGCTTTTCCAACCTAAACCGTTGTCAATGAAAATACCTAAAGTGTAACATTAATATATTGTACCGAAAAGAATTTGGAGTAAGTGGGCCTAGTGCGAAAACCAATAAGTTTTGTTTTATTAGTGTTTAAAAGTAACTGATTTTACATGTTGTACAATTTATAAAATTTCACATACATTCTAAACTTTGGTAAAATCACGTTTATTACTTGATTCAACAATTACCACTGCGTCATGAGCATAAAGTGTTACGAATTCACTGAGGTGATCGGGTAAATCATTAATAAAGATTGAAAAGAGAAACGAACCTAATACAAAGCTCTGAATGAAATCATATTAACGCAAACACTTTGAACATGTTAAAAAATACGGCTACAACCATATTGCCTTTGTCCATCTCTCTGTATACTAGATCAGTAAAAGACACCAAAGCCGTTTCTATAGATCAACCGGGTCTATAACCATGTTGACAGGAAGTCAAAATTTTACTTTTATCTAAAAATACTAATAATCTTTCCAGTAGAAATCTCTTAATGAGTTTACGGAAAACACTAATTAAACAAATCGGTGGATAATTGTCGATAACTCCTATATCACCCTTTTTGAATACCTATAGGAACTACAGTTCCAGTTTTTAATATTGTAGGAAATTTATCTGCGCTTATTGAACAATTATATAAATCAACTAGGACCAGTGCAATAACATGTTTGATTTGTTTGACTATTTTTTCTGGGATGACAAGATGAATAGTTTTAGAAAACCATATAACTATTGAGTTGAATTGGTATTCTTTAAACGATTAATGCCTTTTATAACTTCATCCAACCGAATAGGTTCAAAGGTTCAAAGAAACATATATTTGAAATGACGTTAATATTCTGAATATTGTTGAAAATTCAGTTGTTCGCTACTTTTGAAAAATATTATGCGCACTTGGATGCTATCATTTCTTTATCAAATATATGATCAATGATTAATTTTTTGAATGTACATAATTATTTATATTTTTACGACCACGGTATTGCTTCACAATATTCCAGAAAGCTTTACTTTTTTTTCTCTACATGCAGTGTCAATAATATTACTCTTTTCACCAGATACAGATCTACGGTAATTATCCTTCATTACTGTATGAATATTTCTATCATTTGAATCTCCAGAAGTATGATAAAAGTTATTTAACTCATTTTTCATAAATATAAGATCTTTAGCTACCCATTTATTTCTAATAACATTGACGTCTTAATTAAAGGAAAGTTAATTTTAAAATAATACTTCAAAATGTTAATAAAGCATTTAAATTTATCGCTGACATCCGACGTCTGATAAACTTCCATAAAGTTTTCAGCCGCCATTATACCTTTTTTTTGTCAGGATAAAATGCTTTATGCTCGCCAATGCTGAATCATACATGGATAGTGTGGGACTCCAGACTGTGGTTACTCACTAAAAACTCCCCTATTGGTCTCCTGGTGCACTCCATGGTACTATCTATACAGACATCTCCGTCATGGAACCGACCGAGTATTCTATGCTGGCCTTTGGTCGTTCCTCTGCTTCAGCCCATCTTCTTCCCTTTGATCTTCATGATTTGCCTTATCATGCCATATATTACCCGCTAGTTATTCAGAGACTCCAACATGTGTTCGGCGACGTTTGTCGCTGTTATATCCCTGTTTACAGTTCTTACGGTATCCTTTCTCAAGTTCTTCCACCTATGGCATTAAAAGATGGTGTGCTCCACAGTATCCACCTCTCCACCATATATACAGGCATCACTGGCTGCCTTACCTATCCTCTCTCTGTAACTTCTAAACATTCCGTGGCCGGTACATTTTGTGTTTGCATTTTATCCACTTTGTAATGTCTGGGATTAATTGTTTAGCTTTCGCTTCCTTAGACGCCAGACTTTTTTTCCTTATAGGTGTATTTCCTTTCCTGAATCATCAGGTTTATAGGTGGAATACCCGTGATAGTTTGCAGCGCTATGGTGGAGACCGTTTTGTAAGCCGACGCTATTCTGATCAGAATTTTCCGCTGAGCCTCTCCATTAGGACGTGATTCCTTTTTATGCTAATTGCATTCTCCTATATTAGTGCACGGTATAATAAAATAGAGTACATTCCCCCTAGGATTGCTCTTTTACAACTACTTGGCCCTCCGATGTTCGGCATAAATCTTGCAAGTTCCCTGCCCTATCTTCTGCCTTAGCAGTTACCTTCTCTATGCGGATTCGAAAATTTTCTATAGTGTTGAAGTGCACCCCTAGATATTTTATGCTTTTACTTGGCTGCGATTGTGTAGTGGATACTCTGAACTTTATACCGCATCTCTTTCTCTTTCTTGTTATAATCAGGGCCTCCGCTTTTTCCGGTGCTAATTTCAGTTCGTTACTCTCGATCCCACGCTTCAGATTTTCTTCAGTGATTCGCACTAGATCACTCTTGCTATCCGTTGTCACAATCAACGCCACATCATCTGCGAAGCCAATAATTTTTGCTCCGCCTTCCAGTTCGACATAGAATATGTCTTCGCACAAGACGTTCCATATCATAGGACCGAGTACTGAACTCTGCGGTACGCCTGCTCTTACTCCATATTTGTCCTCGGTTGTTAGGTATACATACCTCTCATTGAGATAATCTGCTACAATATTGATTAGATATCTGGAGATTTGCCTGTTTTCTATTCTTTGGAGAATTAGATTCCAGCTTACCGTGTTAAATGCATTACGTATATCCAATGTAGTCAGGGCATTCCATCGATCTCCCTGGTTCTCGTATATATCCTTGATGACTGCCATCGCCTGCACCGTAGATTTACCGTTTCTAAAGCCATATTGATGCTTTGCCAGTCCACCCTTTTTTCGATTTAATCCTCTAACCTTTGTCTTATTAGGGCTTCATATAACTTACTAAAGGTGTTTAATAGGCATAGTGGTCTGTACGCTCTTACGTTTTCTTGCTGGCTCTGCTTTGGTATCAGTATGATTTTAGCCTCTTTTCATTCTTTGGGAAACTTTTGCTGTTGTAGTTGGTGAAACACTAGCAGCCACTCGCCATTTGTCTTAACCGCCTCCTTTACTGCTTCCGGGGGAATTTGGTCCATTCCTGGTGCTTTCCCGACCTTCATCTTCCGATACAATCTTTGAATTCAGTACGCTGGAGCCTCCGCTTTTCTTCGTTTATTGATTTTTGTCACCCTCTTTGGTTATGGGAACAGTTCTTTTATTTTTTCATTTTGTCCTTGCGTGGGAGATCATAAGGTACAAAGTTTTGTATTCCTTTCATCGCTATCTATAGCCGCCCCCCCCCCCCCCCACTCATCTGTGTTTAACTCACTACATAGATTATCCAAGTGCCCATCCAGTCCTTTGAGCTCTCATATCAGTTTCCGATGTTCTTTTTTTGAGCTGCAATATACTGCAAAAGTAGTTAATTCTGTCCATACTCAAATATTATTTCTTTCTTATCTAGAATATTTGTCGTCTCTTAAAAAATAATAAATAACAGATTTATAATATTGCCTGTGTGAATGTTTGCTTAATCACGAAGCAACGACCACATAGAGAGATCACTAATTTAGTATGGAAGCGCTACTAGGTGATCCCGCATTACCCAAAACATCATCCAGGGCAGCGGCTGCATCTCCTTTTGGTAAAGCCATATTAACTGTAAATGTAACATGTGATGAAATATAGTTGTGAGTAATTAAATAAATCTGAATTCACCTTAAATATTTTGAGTTTTACAAAATAACAAACTAATTTGTCATGGATGTGGTTGCAAATGTTACTGATTACTTCTGTTTTAATTCTCAAATTCTTCTTCTTTGTTATTTACGCTGCACGACTATAAGTATCTGGCATTCATCTACGACATTTCAAGAAAACATGCGAATTTACTTACGTTTACTATATTATTAGTAATTTACTTTCCTTTCCTCTCTCTTTTATTGGTGTTTACAATTTAAAATTTTCCGTTCGTGTTTGTTTAAACTTCTAATTTTGATTTTTTTGAATGGTTTCCTTTTATGCAGGTACGTACATATATTAGTCGTATCTTAAATAAAATTCGTTATTTCAGTTAGGCGTATCTGCTTCATGTCTTTTTGATGTGTGTACGTGTATTGACGAACCAATAAAAAGCAACCTTTCTGTCCATTTAACCAACTTCGCACAGGATCGATAAGAGTACAGAGACGCAGCTCATCTCCGGTCTCCTGCGGAATATGTGTGCTGCGGAAGTACATTGACGTACACCCAACCTTGTGTTTATTTAAATGGAAATACTCTCCTGCTACACCGATCATTACTACGAGTAATATTTTTTTTTGTTAAAATTGCTGTACTTTCTAATATTCATATAACTTCTATGATTCATTTATTTGTTTTTTTTTTTTTTGCAATAATTATCTATTTTTCGTGATTACTACTTATTGTTATGGGTAGCTATTATCGAAAGCAAAACCACTAATTGAAGTTGTAGACAAACTTTAAAACATGATATATTTAGAAACTACTTAATACAGTAGTCATTTTGACTTATAATGAGAAGGAGGCGCCTTAGATTAGTTAGTATAAAAAAATCGTCATCGATTTTGTGATCTATAATTAAATAAATTATATTTTATGGCAGGTTTCTATATGAAAGTAATTAACCTTTAAAATTTATTATAGTTTTAGTGAGTAGCAAATATTAAAAAACACCTATTAAATGGTCCAGATAATCTTTTACCAATGAGTTTTATAACATCCAGACAAAGGAAGTAGTTATAGCAAGATTATGACAATATTTTGCTAATGAATGGCATTTTGAATAATTGAAAGTATTCACAATTGATAATCAAATCAGTAAAAAAATATAAAATAGTCGTAATAATACTAAAACTAATTGAACTATAAAAACTGACAAGCAGAAAAAAGAAAACATACAACAAAAAATATATACATATTTTTTTATTTATCTAGTATTTCTAACCAGTACGTACATTCAGTTCAATCAAAAATGGACATTCTTACATGTAATTGTTACTATAGTGGTATTACTGTATTACTTTTACGCAGTTTATTTATTTAAGCGTTTTTTTTTTTTTGATAGTTATGTTTTTATATATTTTTTTTTTTGGTTACAAATAGCAGAACATGTTTATTCAACTTATAATTAGATAGATACATATACAATATAAACTTAAAAATATAGACAAACTACAAGCATAAATTAAAATTTATTAATTGCTTTTTTGTTTTTCAATCTTTTTTAACATATTTTTTAGCGCTGACATTGTGTTGAAACATTTAATAATAATAGTAATAGTAATAAGTGATTCATAATATTAAAAGATAGCATTTTAATTCTATAAGTTGAAACAGAAATTAACACTTTAAGGGTTTTAAGTTCGTTCTTGCAATTTGAAACAGTTTTCAGTTATAAATCGGTACAGTTATTCATAATTTTTTAATTGAGAGAATTTTCTCTCTTTAAACCAATCTAAGCCAGTTGATCGAATAGTTTGGTAAATATTCCGAAGCACTAGCATAAACAGTGACACCATAGCCCATACAATTAATTCAACTAGAGAAAAATAAATGGTATATGTCGCATTTACTGGCATAAAACCGCATAAAAAAAAAAAATTGTTGGCTTTAATCTGTGACGCAGTCCATAAATTAATTAAATTAATTAATTAAAATTTGAATCAATAATTAAGTCCAAATATTTCGAATCATCAACTAATTCGAAAGTAAAACTGCAGTTGGAAGTAGTATTCCATTGCGATATATGGAGACACGAGTGTTTATGACACATTATTATGGATAGTACATGATCACAGCTCATATATGCAGATCTAACATGCCTAACTTTGGTTTTATTCAAGTTTGTTATTATTTATTTATTATGTATGTGCCTAAATTTATTGAGAAATTCTTGCATAACCAAAAATGCCAAATTGAATTTGTAGTTAACTGAAATGTCTTCAGCATATACAAAATAATTGTAATTCTGTTTATATGTGACATCATTAAAAGTAGTAGAAAGTAAAGCGGCCAGGATCCTACCCTGATGTACCTTATGTTCAATAATTCTGAAACCACACACAATTTAAATTTCCTTCCAAATAAATAATGCCGACAAGCATTTGGTGTCCAACAGACTGTGATTAATAGTATTAAACCCATTTGACAGGTAAATGAAAATATACACACACAACCTGTTTGTCATCACTTAACATCAAATTAATATAATTCGAGGGATTTTTCAGTGAATGGGTAGTACTTGTTAAACTTTGTTATAAAATCTGTAATACAATGTAATATATATTTTTTCAAAACTTCCTCCTTAGCAATTTCATTTTTCTTTCTTCTCTTATGAACATGTATAATTACTGCTGTTTTTCAATCTTCTAGTATAACTACTACTACATTCATTTAACTATTTATTGCACAGTATTCGCTCCATATATATTAGGACTGCCTGTTATAGAATGTTTAGCTTTTAACGTATGGATATTGAGAGGAAGGGAAGTACTCTGGTACAACGTTAAGATCAAGGGACACGGTGGACAAGTGTCAATATTCCGGGGATTGATACCAGCAAGAATCAAAAAACTCCTTTTCTTTGTCTCTAGAGATTTCGAAATAAATTTATTTCATCAGTAGAACAACTACAAAAGGATACATGCTAATAGATATAATTGGATGAAAAAGTGAGCTTACTTACAATTAGAGTAAGGTGGTAGCAATAATATCAAACAATACATAAACAAAACAGTCCAATTTAAAATAAAAAGACACTATATAAGTTAAAAGTTTAAAAATTTCAGGAAAAACACTGAGATTAATTTTAATTTAGATTTAAAATAATGTAGAAGATATAAGTAACAACAACCGCCATATTGTGACAAACCGCGCGGGCGCAGACGTAAACAGCTAAGAATAATTAAGTAAACATGGAGATACAAGGCCTGAACATAAAGAGGAGTGCAACCGAAAAGGTATTAGTTGGGGAAATTATTTTATTTGCAAACGTTTTTAAGAGAAAGGAGTAAATAGAACTTAAATTGTTAACATCAGTCCGAAAATTTACAATATTGTATTTATTAATGTACTTAAACCATTTCAAGAAATAAACCTTTTTTGTATTCGTTTTCGCTGTCAATGATGGAAGCATTTTTGAAATCAAATTTATGACCTGTTTCCAGAGAGTGGTCGGTTAGGGCACTCTTGTTGAGACCCGTGGCGCAATCGTATCCATGCTGCTTGAGTGTAGACTTAAAATAATTGGCAGACCGCCAGATGTACATTTTGTCACAATTAATACAAGGAATTTTGTAGATTATATTCGATTGAAGTAAAGTAGGAATTTTATCTTTATTTTTTGAAAAAAAGTAACTTATTAGAATTGCAATTGTGTAAGGCTAATTTTATATGTTGTAATTCGTTAAAGAGAGGCGAGAGCCTGGGAGTAAGATTCACAATACGGGGAAGCCTTCGATAGACCGTGTCCAACTGTCGATCCACATTATTATCTAGTCTCAAGTTGGTTCTAGAGTGGGCATGAAACAAAATGGACGATAACAAATCATCTGGGTAGCCATTATTTTGAAAGATCGTAAACAAATAATCTAGATTTTTTTTTATAAAACTGTTGATTAGAAGTTTTGAGCACTCTGTCCCTCATAGCTTTAATGGTGTTGATCTTTTTTCAAAAGATCTTTTTAAAGCTATCTTATTAAAGCTGTAAGAGACAGAGTGCTCAAAATTTCTAATCAACAGTTTCATAAAAAAAATCTAGACTATTTGTTTACGATCTTTCAAAATAATGGCTACCCAGATAATTTGTTACATACAATAAAATTTCCATTTTTTTTCGTTTAAGATTAAGATCAGCCGAAGGAAACTCGGTATATTTAGTTGTTACTTAAAACATCTTGCCAAATCTTGCATAATTAAGAGAGTTAAAACTAAAGAGTAGATGCTCAAGTTGTTAAAAAAAAAATGTGATTTATGTTTGTAAATATGCTTTAAAAAATTGGAAAATAGAAATTAGGTGGATATTCTATCAAAACGAATATTTTGGATTCAGAGAAGCATGTTTGCCATATTAAAAATAGTCAGCCAAATGGTCGTTTTAGTGCTAAAGTACCGTTTTCGGACTGGTTGATAACCCTGTATATGTAGTCGACAATAAGCAAATTGACGAGCTAAGTATCATTACATTTAAAAAGTGAGTTTAGGTAATGCAACTTGCAAATTTCTTCGTCGAATTTTACATCACCAACTTCTCCCAAAGTACAGTGCAGCAAGAAACTCCGGTACGGATAATATGCGATCTAAAATTACTGAAAGCTTAAATTTTTCGGCGCAAAATTGAAATCTAAAACAGCGATTTTATGCTATAGTTTTAAGGGTATTCGTACAATATTACCGTATAATCACAAATAAGTTTTCAATACGAATATTCTAAAAATCACAGTGCAAAATTCTTGTCTTAAATTTGAATCTTACGTAAGGTTTTCTGTCCTATTTAAGATTGCCGTGCTACAGTTGTTAGGTTACTGTTAGTAATGACCACTATGGTCTAATATATACAAATAAAGACCAAAATATCTGATACAAAGGCAAATGTTTCAGTAAATTCACGTAATATATGGGCGCAAAAGCATTATACCTGTTAAGAGGGTTACCATCATTGTAATTTATGATTTATACTAGCATATGCACATGTTCACCCAAATAGGACGCAATTCAGCGTGATTTATCTATTTTATGTAAAATGAAGTGTGGAATAAAGAAAAATTAAGGTTCTTTAAGAAAACTATTACTTCTATCTTTGATCATCTAGATTCTAGAACAAGCCAACAAATCGAGCCATAAAATCATAAGGTTACATGTGTTTTTTATAAGGATTTCTATAAATGCATTGCAGTCAGAAAGTACTTACCTAGAAAACAATTGGAAGTCGATGAATGTATTGATGGTGTAAGCGAGTAACTAAAACTTTTAGACAAGGAACTAAAATCTCTCATTATTGTTTAATAGTTGCTACACGTATGCATAACACATTCATTATTTTTTTGATTGCGAGTAATTTAATGCAGTGGTCCGCTATTAGTTTGACTGGATAGTTAAGTGCGTATTGTAAATTAAAATTTATAGCGATTGTTGCAGGTTAAAATGTGTAAAACGTACAGCATGAATGAATTATGTATGTATCTACATAAATACATTTCAAGATTTATAATTATTCTATTTGTGCATGCGAGGTTAACCACACTTTGAAGTATCAATTTTTAGAAATAAATATGTCACGTACGCGTAGGTCTGCGCTATGTTTCAATTGCTAATTTGTCATCTTTCTATAAATCGCAATGTTAGAAACATGTCTATTCAATATATGTAAGCATGCTCTCCTACACATATATTGCAAACGTGTGTTAATAATTCTCAAATAATTTAAAAGTAAATTCAAACATGTACGATTAGTACACCAATCAAAGTGTGAAGAAATAATACGTAAGTATCGTGGGATTACATTACATGATTTGCATTTAAACATTTGATATGAAGGCCGAAGTACATAAATCGTATCTTTATTTAAGTAATTCTGATTTAATCTAAAATTACGCTTTGTTTAAACAAGGGTTGGTAATCGTTGGAAACGATCAGACGCATACACGCATCTTAAAATTTTGTACACTAATGTTAACGTACACATGCGCCTCAATGTTTCCAACAATCATTATTTGAACAAAGCTATTAAAATCTTACTTATAAATGATTTTCGTACTTTTTCGTTTCTTTTCTTCAGATTATTAATAACACTAAAATTGATGTTCATCTTTGATTACACTTTGATAATGTTTCTAAATTATAATTAATAATAATTTGATTGTATCTATATATTGATACTACGGGTAACTATGTTTCTCAAGTTATCTTCAGCAGGAAATTTGTATAGTGTACTAGAGAATTCACTAGATGTTCTTCCACTATTAATTTTAATTTGAAATTTTATATTGAACAAATACCGGTAATATATTTGCTGTCACATTATTGTTAATGATACAAAAATAATTGTGTCAGGTTTGTGATATTTGCTTGATATTTTCTTAAAGCGGCTTGCTACTAAACGAACAAAATAACCCTGAACAAAGCGGCTAGACAAAGAGTTATTGTATTGTGTTTTCTAGTTTCAATCAGTTTTCATTTTATTAAGCAAATGTGTGGGAATATTATATTAAATCACTTCCTCATCTAGTTTACAGAAATTTAACTGTTAATGTTTTTTGTTTCTTCTCTACAGCAAAAAAAAAATGGTATTACGGGATAAGTACCTGGCTTTAAACTATATTTAAAGCCAGGTACTTATCCCGTGGTTGATAGATTTACAGTGTATCTATTTAAGGTGGCGCCATATGGAAACTTCGTTATTATAAGTTTTACGAAAAAAAGGTACTCTTTATAAAAATCTCTGCTTTCGAAAACAATAAGCTATTCACAATTGACATCGAATTTACAGAGTATACACAAATTGAAAAAGTTCGATAGAAATGTTTTTACGGCTTCACTTTTAAATTAAATTTTACAAATCCTATTTGCAAAATTCATCTTACTTCAAACGTTTAATTACTGATTTGTTACCCTTTACTGATGCATGCTAATGAATAATATATAATGAGATCATTAATAAAGAACATTTATTTTTCACACATACATACATTACAAATACTATTATTGTTGTCGTAAGTAGTAACGGTTAGCTTCAGTTCGCTACTGCCTCACTGAATCCACCTTCGCGTTCAATACATGTAATTGTTTTTTTACACTTTAAGACATTCCTATATACGTTGCGTCGGGAGTAATTTCTTTAATCGTCTCCCTTATTGTTCGTTCTAAATGGTTTGCATTTCCAAACGGTTCTTGTTGATATATCTTCTCTTTCAAATAACCCCACAAGAAAAAAGTCACTTGATCATCACTTAATATGATTTTTAATTGTATTACGGGAAAATATATATTTGATAGGTTTGCAATTTCTTGACAATCGTTAACTGCGTTATGTTTTTTGATATTTATGAGTTGTAGAAAACTTCATGCTTTATATTTGTTTTCTTTACTTAATACTTCAGTTTCTTTTTTCGAAACTAAAGGAATGGTTTTCATTTGTAACGTGGTTTTAAGTGCAGTGACATTTTCAGAATATTTATGTCCTTCAAGACGCTCTGATAAATGTTGTTTTATTTGTCCTATGTATATACTATTACAGTTATTGCAGGGTATTTTGTATACTACATGTGTCTGGTTTAGTTTTGGAGTATTACTTTTAAGTTTTGTATAAAGAAATTGTAAGTTATTATAATTTTGATGAGCGACTTTTATGTTGTAAGGAATTAATATTTTATTTATTTGTTCAGAAAGTTTATTGACATATGGCAGGGATATTATTTAATTTCAACATTGCAATTTTTGTTATTGGTAACGGAGTAATTGTTTTTTGTGTTCTTATAGAATTTATTTATTCTTTCTTTGTAATTTTTTAATGAGAAATTTTGTGTAATTATTTAACTCTAGAGTTAACTTGTTAATTTAATAGCTCTATCTATCAGGGATATAATAACACTTTTTTGATGGAATTTGGTTGATTTGAATTATAATTTAAGTATCTATTGGAAGCAGTGGGTTTTTAATAAAATTTTGCTAAAATTTTAGTTTTATGACGAATTAATGTTAAATCCAAAAAAATATTTTGTTGTGGTTTTCTTTTCTAAGTAAATTTTAAATGATCATTATATTTATTAAATGATTCTAAAATATATTCAACTTTATTTTTTGGTATACAAATAATGCAGTCATCTACGTAACGTTTATAAAAGGTGGATTTAAAATTAAATTGAGGAATTATTTTATTTTCTAAATCTTCTAGAACTATATTTGCAATTACACCTGATATTGGAGCGGCCATAGCGCATCCAAAAATTCGTTGGTAGAAAGTGTCTTTGTATCGAAAATATGTTGTGGTTAATGTTATCTTTAGCGCTTTCATAAATTCTTGTTAGGGTAGAGATGTAAAATTTTGTGTTTCATTCCAATGATTTTGGATGGACTATTGCTAAATCTAGTGGAATAGTTATTCCACTAAAGTTTTCCACTTATTTGATTTTTTTGGTCCGTTGTGCAATTATCACTACCGGACTCTATATTTGCTATAATATTGTGAATTGGTATTGATTTCTAATTTTGATAAACAATATTGAAATTATTATACAAAAAATTAAACATATGAAAATCACTTTAAGACTCTAAAATTTAAACAACAGAAAAAAAATACAAACTTTATTCAGTTAAAATAAATCACAAGTAAACAGTAATTCATGATTTGGAATTACTGTTTCATCACCAAACAAAAAAAAGAATGGGCTTGCAATTTAACAGATATAGAACTACCTACCGTAGTTTCAGATACTTTAACGCTAGGGCAAAACTACAATTACAATTTCTTTATACAAAACTTAAAAGTAATACTCCAAATCTAAACCAGACACATTTGATAAATAAAAAGAAAAATGTCACTTTAGTTTTGATTAAATTATGGTTATGGATATTTTGAAAATAGATATAAAACTTCAGGAACAAAAATGTTTTAAGGTAAGAAAAATAACCATTCTCCAAATAACAATCAAAATTATGAAAACATTACATTTTAATGAATTGTTTCTGTATATTTCAGTTGTTTGAATTATGATAAACCTTTTGTATGCAAAAGTTTCGCTGCTGTTCACCTTAATCTATATTTATATTATATATCTAGTTTAATTTTGCGTGATATGAATATTTAAACCAATTTTTAAATATCGAAAAGCATAAATTTGACAAATTTTCAATTTCTTGACGGTTATTATTTGCGGAATCATTATTTTTTTTAATTCGAATTATTTCTGAAGTGCCTCTAGCTTTATATATATTTTTTTTCAATAACACTACTTCGTTGAAAAAAAAACATTCAACTGAATAATCATACTTTCAACTTTGAACAAACCAAAATTTTAATAAAGAAAAAAATATAGAGCTAGAATCAATGCAGATTAAAAAAGGTAGCAATTCTGTAAATAATCAACAAGAGTATATTTATAAAATTTATGCTTTTCAATAATTTAGAATTATAATAAACATTCTTATCGCAGTTTAAACTTGTAGTCGCATTACAACAACCTCCATCGTTTTTTAATGTAATTACTGTTGTTGCAAAATATGACAGTATTTACATTCCAATTTGATTATTATACAATACATTTTAAAAAATAATTATTTATACAACAAGAATTTTAATTAAGGTAAATAAATTGCATTTTATGTAATATATTAAAGATATTGGATACTACTTAATAACAGATGTAGGCTTATACAATCCGAAGGAGAAATTAATTACTAATTTCGAAACGCAAAGATTACTAATGATTCAGTTAGATTAATGTAAGGTAGATATTATTTACAGTTCAGACACGTACTGGAGGGTTGGGGCGTTGCAAATGAGATTTGTATTAGAATTTTTTGGCCGAGAAAAGTATACTTAGAAAATCTTATTTAAATAAAAAATACGCCGATGTGACAGTCGATAGATAACAAAGGCAAGAAGGGACACTAGACATTTTTAGCGGAACCGCATGCCCTACATAGCTTTACTTATAGCAGTCTGCGAATTTATAGAACGTTTACGCTACTGATGCAGTAATTGTACTGACGTTGATCTTGACGGTCGATGAGAGTAATTAAACTTTATCCTTGAGGTACTCCTACAGTGTTTTTGATTCAATTTATTGCTGTTTTGCTTATTTTTGTTATTTTGTTATTTAATAATAACAGCAATAATTAAATTACTGCAATTAAAACTTCACACAAGATGTATGTGTATATGTACGTTTATCGCAGCGAATGATAAATAGTCCTCATTTTGAGTCAGTGAATGGTCAAGACTGTACACTCTCTGACGCACATTCCTTATTTGGTATAAACTAAAGAACAAATCTAAGGCAACTAATGCTGAAGTAGCCTTACATAGGTCATATTTTGGTAACAAAACATCAAGGTGCCGACAAGTAACTCTTTCTGTGTTATTTTCTTTTCTGGTATCACTGCATTATAACAGGTCGACTTAGGCTGATGTTTGTATCAAAATTATTTTTTTGATAATGTTTTTTTGTTAATAATGATCAAAAGTGAAAGTAATGTTGAAAGGTTTAGGTTGCTTGCTCAAGCGTATACATATAAAGGGATAAGAAATTGTACACAACATTATATTAATCGCAAAACTATAGGAAATAAAAACAACCACGGTAATTGAAACTTTAAAATAAGTTTTATAGAGTGACATATTTTAAAGATATCACTAATATCCTCGTTCGCCCTTATATTATCTGTATTTATTAATCCTGGCGATTTTGTTGCTGTTTAAGCATAAATTATAGATAAATGTAACCTCATCCGCAAATATTCAAATAAATATCCAGGAAGAAAGCGTTAATCGTGAATTTTTATATGTATTTCTAAACAATTGACATGTAGTTTATGCTCTTTATTTGTCCATAAAATAAAATCATTTGACTTGATAGATCTACAAAGCCGTAGTTTCTGCACTTATAATATTTATATTAACTTATCTGCGACATATGTATATAGTTTCCATTTCACTTTATTATCATCACTTTAATCAAAAACCAATATAAAGGTAGAATTGCCACAATTACTTACAATTTACTGTAGTTCACACGCTTTACAAATTCATATTCGAATGTTCGCCGGTTATTCTCAACTTTCCGTTGGATGATCTAGCGGTCGCCATATTTTCCAGCGAAAATACTTTTCGCTAGGAAAAATGGCGACCGCTAGCTCCAGCGCTGGAACTAGCGGTCGCGTTCAGGACGCCGCTTGATCTAGCATATTTGCATATTTATCACAAATAGCATGGCAAGCACGATTATATCTTTAATCTGATCAGGTAAACTATTAATTAAAGGTGTGATGATGAAAAAGCGACTAGTAGCACGTATTTAATAGCCGTGATCTGATGTCGATGGTACCTGCTTTTTTTTAAATGAGTACAATATTCCCTTTAGGTATTTTAGACTTCAGATTATTAATACTGAGGAGATAACCGTGCGTTGAATGTCCACATAGTTTGCTTGCAACAATGTAACATTATTGACTGAAAAGCACTTTTACGTTTGGCTCAATATAATTTAAGTTACAGCAAAAATAATTATTTTGAAATAACACTTACCTATGGTTTTCTGAGTGCATTGGTTTAATGTACCTTGAATTTTGACATAAAGGGATTAATTTCTTCAAGCGAAATTTTAACAACTGTTAATCACTTATAGTAGATTGAGTCAACAACATTCATTTAAACAATTTCCGCAATTGATTCGAAATACTCGAATGTTCTGAGCATATCTAAGTATAAAAATTGGTTGAATCGGCAACTCGGTGTGTTGTTTTTATAGCACGGTAAAGTTTTATTCTGAATAGTGTGATCGATACTTAAATTGATAAAGATTGAATGTCTTTTTCTAAAACGTACAAATTCAGATTTTGATGGAACTATTGAGGATTAAAGATTATCTTGGTATAAGAACAACATAGTTTGTTTTCACAAATTCAGATATCTTCTAATTATACATCTATATTTGCGGAAACAAGCTATGTTGTTCTTAGCAAGGTAATTTTGAATTTGATTTTTGAATTAACATTTCTAAATAAATTAAAAATTTAAACTCATTGATATCCTAAGAAAGGGAGTATATAATATACAGTTTAAAAAAGTGTCAGATCCCTCCTATTCAATTTTTAATAGATGCTATTTTAATGCAACAATCAAATATCGTAAATATTGTGTATGGAAAATGTATGTAGGTACATGTCATACATTTTCCATACACCTGACAAATAAAATATACAATATTTAGCGTAGATTCAGTATTAGTAATTGCAAATTTTATCTTTCGACTTGTTTTGTCATTATATTTTCTATTGACGTTTTTAATACCGGCAGATGACAAAACGCCGAAACTTGTTGCATTAAAAGAATATCTATTAAAAACTGAGTGGAAAGGATTTAATACTTCTCTAAACCATATAAAAAATTTAAATTTAAAATATTGTTAATATTTAGATATTATTTATATATATTTCTGTTGGCAGTCCAATAATATAATAATACTATTAAATGATTTGAAATGATAGCTAACACTTTTTTTCAATATCTGCACTGAAAAAAAATATATATTAACACATGCATGTCTACATAATATAATAAGTAGTATTAACGCAAGGACAGCAACGCAGTATCCAATAATCAGTGTTCGTCCAGACATTTACTATTTAATAGAAGAGTGATACTATTTAATATAATTATAATATTACTCATTCTAAATTTGAAATTTTTCTCAGTCGAAACACTAAGTGTGTTTTTAAATATCTATAACTTTAATTTTATGATGTTTAAATTATTTCAAAATTAAAGATCATGCAAAGTGCTAAATTGGAAACCTCTTGTAATCATATAAGGTTCGTAACCTTGCCGTTGGCGCCACATACCTCAACATGTAGGAGAGTAGCTGTGCGTCTATCTGAGGATGATTTATCGCCTACAGATTGCCTTGAGCGTTGCAAAAAAGCGCCTATATCCAACAACAATAAATAAATTCCCTGAAACTATTAATTTCGACAAAGTATTAATATGATGGCATTTTGTAAACAATAAAACAGAGCAATACAATAACTCATTTTCTCCAAATGTGTAACGGATGCCACTGATCGCCTTTTAAATGGACAAAAAAAATTGAAAGTTATATTGCTTTCAGATTATTTTCCGATGCCGTAAATTCTATTACCAAGGTCAATGTCTTGGCCTCCAAATAAAGGAATTCTCTGCTATTTTTGTTTATCCATAATTATTTTATTTTTGCATATAATTTTAAATGCCATTTATATGGATGATGCATACGTTATTAATTTTACTGAATGTTTCTATTGCTCCAGTTTTCAGACAATCGATACAAATAATTGTTAAGTATTTAATCTCCAAGTTGATCTCTTAGTAGACATTAAAATTGCACCAATTTTAATTTGATTTAGTATTTGACTCATTTATTTTGAAGAAACGAACTGTACACTGAAAGAAAAATCAATGGGGTTTTTTTTACCATTGTAACGTACATGAATTTTTATACGAATTATGAATTTTTATATCATGTACAGGAGAATTATTGCCTATCGAATGTTACCACAGAATATAACTCCTCAGATATAAAACAATGCAATATTCCAAATGCATTTTTCAGGTTTCTTGATCAGTGTATAACTTTTCAGGTAAATCAATGTGGAGTTCTATCTCTGTTTGTGGCAGAAACCAAACGGCAAGATTGCATCTGTAGAATCTATACGGAATTTTGTCTTTGGCTGATAAATTGCAAGTTGTAAGTATTATTTGCAGAAAATTATTAAGTATAGAAGATATAAGAACGCATTATGAGCTACTTCTTATTGAAGACGGCAAATAACAGATGATTTGCTGTTTTTAATAAGAAGTAGCTCATAATGCGTTCTAATATTTTCTATTTCTGATAATGTCCTGGAAATAATACTTACAATTCGCAATTTATCAGTCATTTCTTATTATAAGTAAGACGACCATAATAGGAAGATAAAGCCTATTAAAACCATCGTAGATTTGCATAATTTTCAATCTTACAAAGTTACATTTTAGAGAAAATTAAGAAAATTCATTTAGAATGACATATAAATATAGGGGAAGGTGGGGCAAGATGGGAACATTAACCTTTAGAACACTGCATCAGGATTACAAATTGATATACAAGGTTCTAAGACGCTTGTTGTATCTTAACCATTTATCTGCTGATGGATGAATTTACAATTTTTCGATGGGTACTCTTGATGTTGTAGAAAATTTTGAAAAGAACTGTGTAAATACACCATCTTGCCCCACCATGGGGAGTTCCAGGTGAGTTAAGAATGGGTCATACCATAAATCTAGGTAATAGGTAAAAAAAAAATAGATTCTTAAAATATTCTTAAAAACATGCAGGAACAAAGCTTAAACTCTTTGAAGCGAAACTACTAAAAATAAAAAAAAATACAATAATGATAAGAATATTAAACTTAATCTTCACAATTGAGACAATAGAAGTCGAACTCATCCACGTTGTTCGCACAGCCTCCATGTTACCCAACTCGCCATCCATGGCAATTATATCAATATTCCCCTTACAATTACTAACATTGAGCGTCATCTTCCCTCGACAGAAGAACTTGATTATTTCCTTGACGTTTTCTAAAAATCTATCTCTTTGCTTTCCTTTGCAAAATTCGGCTTCTTGATCTCGTCTGTTTTCTTCTTTGTCATTTTTTTTTCCTCTAGCTCTCCCTCAGCACTTCTAGTTGCCTTAGGGATTCTCCAGACTTCTATTTTCTTGTAGCAGATTCTTATAGGTAGTGCTTGTAAGGATTGTTGTCTTTCCCTTGTTACGCTTTGATTGAACCTGTACTTTATTCCTAACATGAGAAATAGCCATTATGTCTTCGAGAAAGCATAATGGCATATTCAGGCATAACGGACCAGACTGAAGAGTGAGATAGTGATGTCTCCATATTACCCCATACTACTAGCCCCATTTTGCCTCTTTGGGACATTTTCTGGTTATGTTATAATAACATATTAAATATTTGAAATAAACAAATAACGCACTATAGAAAATACATGCAATACATGTCAATTAATAATCACAAAAAAGTGTAGTTGTAAATAATTTACTTATGCTTCCTATATTGGCCGTTGAACCATCAAAATAATAACGAAATTCTGGGTATTGCAAAGTTCACGCACAAACAGCAATAACTTTGTTATTACGACTAGTAAAGTTCTCTACATTACAACAAACATAAAACAGCACTTGTCAATATTAGGACTGCTATTATTTGACAGATGCTTACTGCCGTTTTGTAGATAAGACGATGTCCCCATCATGCCTCGTGGCCCCATCTTGCCCCACCCTCCCCTACCGGATTTGCTATCTTTCAGCGCAAAAAAAATGCATTTACTTCTTTTGACAGTGCACAGCAGGAGCATCTTTGCCACATTCAAACATGGCGGAAGCCGGAGTCTTAGTCACTGCGTGCATCTGAGAGCACGTTCCACTGTTGTACACGGTTCGCTTTGGAATGGCGATTTTAACCCCAAAAGTAATAGTAATACTCGTATAATTAACATGGCGACGTTTATAATTGTTGCCATTGGATTATTCAAATTGAAGTTCCTCATGTTGCGTGCGAAAGTGTTTCCTTGATCTTTAACGTTAAATGGTGCAATTTGAAAGTTATTTGAGTTTTTATGGGTGAAACATAATGTGATGTCAATACTTTGAGATACGCACATAGTTTTACTATGATGACATTCGAGGCGTTTTCGTACGCGTAAATTGAAAATAACCTTTAAGAACGTTAAGAGCGATATAAATTAATGCCGTAGGGAAATTAACATAGCTAAGCTACACTAACAACGTAATTGATTAAAACGGCGCTTGCAATTACAATAAATTTTTAGTAACTAAGAAAACAAACCATCAATATTTTTTTAATTAGTGCTATACGTTTTAACCAACTATCTGGTTAACCATGGTAAATAACTTCACGGCTGATTGGTTAATTTCATATATCCCCAATAGTATCGAATGTGGGTAGAGGTTTTTTTTTATTTCAACATTTTATGTGTGTAGGTATGTACATGTTTAGTACATGTATATTGCTAACAAAATCGAAAGCGTTGCTAATTAAATGTACAATATATTACTTTATTTTAAAGATAATAACTAAAAATATACATACCATAAAAATGTTATTAGGACGCTTAATAATAACTAAGGTAATACCAATAAGGAATTAAGAAGTTGTTGAAAGTTAAAATATTTTTCATACATATCGATTACTTAAAAGATGACTCTAAGCCGGCTTGTACAATAATAGTGGGGTTTACTAGTAGAAAAGGAGAAGAGAAAGACATTTTGCAACATATGTTAAGGACAAGCAAACTTTATATATACCAACCTCTTGGTAATTATTCCAAAATTACTTTACTGTTTCATTCCAAGCGCATAACAGCACAAATCATTAAAAAATATCCATACAGTCGGTACCATCGCATCTCAGGATAGTACGTCAATAAAATCAAATCTTTACTTGACCCCTAACTAATGTGCATAGTAAAAAAAAGTAAAGCAGAGAAATGAAGCATTAGAATCGCATACATCATGTTATCTCCGCGTTAACTCATTAACCTCGCAAAAAAAGAAGAGACAATTTAGACGATATCTGCACGATTATTGTAGGTATACAGATAAATCTAGTTTGTAGTTGTAGTTTCTATTGTACTTTTCCTTGGAATTATCGTTAAATTAAAGTTTTAAAAAGAAGTTTTTAACATTAAGTGCATTTTTAGTAAGAAAACTTGCGTAGCCGTCGCGGCATCTAAATACTCTTACAAGAAAAAGGATAAGGAAAACTCAGCTTCTGGATATGAAAATAGTTTTATTAGGCCTACTACAAAATTTGTAATTGCAGAAATAACAACTTTATTTAACAATATTAACGATAGGTGTGACTTCCACTCTCAAATATTCAATTTGGTAATGAATTGAACAAAGTAATTAAATATTCTTGCGGTATGATGTTCGAAGCAGCCTCCATTCCGTTACTTAGTTGTCACCGTGTTGAGATACTGTTAGCCATCTCCAAAAATTTCCAATAATATTTAAATGGGGCGATATACTGGACCAACCTACGATTTCGATAGTTTGGATTTTCAACCAGATGCTTCTAAAGCGTGCAGTGTGAATCGGAGAGTGATTATGTTGGAAAATCCATGATAAACCTCCTATGGTCCTATTTATGATGGGTTGCGCTCTTACTGATAGATCTCTATACTACACCGAAGAAGAAATAGCCCTCCAATACTATTGCGGCAGAGCATCGCTGTTAATTCGAGTGAGTCGGGTATTTCCGCCCGATTGCATAGTCTACAAGGATAAGACTGCTTGAACCTATTTATATCAAGCAGTCGGGTAATAGGGGTACCTGAAACTTCCGGTAAGGCTTAACGCGAGTATGCATGCTACTAAAGAGGAGCTCATCTACCTAATCGGAAAAAGTTAAGACTTTTCCTTATTTTCAAATTCGTATCTTTTATAGTTTTAGCGTTACGCAACCGTTACATGTATAAGTAAAACGTTGCGGGATTCCAGACTTTTTTATATACAATAGAAGCCACATCTACTACTAACAGCAGCATGCGCTTCATACATATAACGATGCATATAACTGTTCGTATTTGGGATGGCGCGTACGGTATCTAGGCATCGTATTGTTTTGGACTCGAGCTTGTTCAGTCTCTTTGTCTCTTCTGCGCTAGCGGAGAGAACAAAGAACGATACATACCTATATGATGATATATGCTACGAATTAGTCCATTTAGTTGCAGTTTTATCCTTTCTAATACGTTACATTTTTCTTACATAGCTAATACTTTGATTAAAAAAAAAACCTTGTACTTCGTTTTATTCTTCCTCTAATCTTTAGATAATCAAATAGGTACTAGATATTGGGCATTTTATTTTATTATTATTTTTATATTAAACGAATAACAATTACTTTATGCGACACAACTCAAGAGATTTAATTTATTTCGGCAGACATACACACATGTATTTACATCCACATAAGTAAGTAGACATATAGATCTAAAGCTAATAAATACCAAGCAATCACGAGCATATCCAGATATGTACACGCATGTCAGAATTGCTGGCAATTATCAAGAAATCTCGACCCGAGCCGATATTAAAATAGTTCTAGCCGAGTAGGCAATGCATTCATTCATTAAGTTGGGGTGTGCTCCTATAGTCCACGCACATGAGCTAGGTGCTCATTGTACCATCCCTATTGAATCTCTTACTTCTCTCGTAGCAATTTTGGTGTTCCTATAAAGCCTAGTATCTTGCCCAGTGGAAACTTGAAAACCTTCAAGGGCTCCAATAGATCCTTCCCCGGAATATTTCTGCCTGAGTACTTTCAATTCCTCACATGTGTAGATTACATGTAAACTCGTTTCCTCCTGCAGTTCGCATCTTCTGCACCACGATTCGCTTACTCGGCCTGTGTTGTATAGATGCTTTTTCAGGGCAGTGTCCAGTTACCAGCCCAGTAATGGTTTTAGCTTCTTTCTTGCTGGGGTAGGGAATACTTGGTGCTACCAGAACCGATTTAACAGGTATACAAATATCCATTTTATCTAATAAATGCTTGAAATAAATGATCAATACATTACGCATGATACGAGTGGCAATTTCTTAATGTTACGATAACCCATGGACGTAATAACATGATGACAAATGATTAAGTTAGGTACTAACCACCAACGGCATTCGTTCTGTAATCACATGCACAATAGTGAGAATTATACTAATTCGCAAAAATCTAGCATAAATACCATGCTGGCAAATTTTCATGTATGTGCAGGCATGTGTATTATGTTCATATTGTTCATGGATAACAGCTAATGATGGGCACTATACGATAGCAACCTATTCCGAAAAGTACTGCACTTTTTACAAAAAAAAAAATCACTGGTTTTCTGACTATTTTAATACACATAATAGAGTGAAATGTGCCATGCATCAAAAGATAAACATAAACAGCTTTTCCCCTTAATTTCTAATATACGCGAAAATATAGGTATCTATTAATACAGAAACTTCCGCTAAGATTCAGAAGTGCGTCGCTCTGACATAGCATTAACGATTATATTTGCTGACATCTTTGACATTTACGTAATGCCATTATTAAAATTAATAAAGAAATTCACAAACCTAGAAAGGAAACGCCCTATATCTTTCAGAAAATGAAGAGTTAATACTAATAAAATAGATTCCGCTAATATTACGCGGATATTACACTATAAAAGTTTCTTCACAAAGATTTTCGATAAAAGATATTTGACAAAAAAAAAATAATGTAATGGGTTAACTTTTATAAAAGGTCAACCTCTTTTATAAGTTCTTTGGTAAAAGTCCTTTACGAAAAGCTATTTTAGTGTAATAACTACCTTAAGAAGACCGACCTGAGGGCGCGACAGTAATAGTTATACCAGCTGCCATCCCCAGCATCCTTCAAGATTTACGTGATGTCGTTATTGACACTCACAAAATTGTAAAAATCACATCTAGTTTTCCCATCGACTCCCATTATTTGTCAAAAAATGGCGATAACATGACCTATACGTGTTTAATTTCTATTCAAAATGATACAAACTACGTTTCATGCCCAAACGACAAATATTTTTAGTTTCCGGTATTTCATGCGACATTCGTGTGCGAGATTTATGTTTTACCAACAACAAGAATCAAATTTAAGATTCTTTCATAAATTAAAGACAAAGTTTTTAAAAACTAGCTTAGGAGCCTTCTGCCCTAGTAAACACCAACGAAACAATGATAATTGTAAGTATTCTCTAACGTTATTTTGTTTATATAGGACGTGCAGGTACTCGCAAAAGTTCTGCACGTGGCGGCCTTCGTTGTTGAATTCTTAGCCGTTTATCTTAATTGAAAAATCTTCTATCTTATATCCTGTGTTTACACGAAACCTCGAAAGTTTCAATGTTCAGTTAGTTGATATACATTTTTATCTAACTCTCCTTGCTAAAAGAACCAAGAGGGTGAAGTAGCCTAGCATCCTGAAGATGAGTTTCTCGCAAACAATATCCCTTCGCAATATAATCTCGTTTTTCATTTGTTAACATATTTTCATTGAAAGTACATATGACAACATAATGCAGTGAATGCAGTATTCAATAGAGCATTGTAAATAGTCGAAATAATTTTGTCAAATATTATATCATCTTTGCTATTTACATATGTTGTCTCTGTCGTTCAAAATAGTAATTAATTCCTTGTTTACTAATTTAGTGTTTGTTCGGCTTTGTACGTTTTTTTTTGGCGTTTTAGTTTTGTGTTCGTTTAATCTGAACATTTCATTTTTCAAGTATGCTGATATGTATACCTACATATATGGTATATGCTGCATGCAATGGAAATGGGGATAAGGCAATGCGAGAATATCGTGTTCGCTATTCAAACTGACGGCATCCCACAGCAAATGTTTTCGAAGGTTGAACCAGTATCTTCGGAGAATGGGTTCGTTTATATCAAGTCATTGAAGAGCATGGCAAAGACGCTCCCGTACAAGTAGAAGAGCAAATTTCAAATTCAGTAAGCGGGGATGTCTCATTTGGCACTAGACAGTTATTAGTTGTTGCTAATTTGAATATCCCAGGCTAGAAAACCTATTATTCAATTTTAAAAGAAAACATTCTCTGTATGTAAACAATAACCTTCTCCTACTGAATTTCTGCAACGCGATTTTAAATAAGATTCGTGATCATGACGGTTTCCTGAGACATATTTATTCTTTGGAGCGAAGAATGCATATTTAGTAGAGACGGAGCTTTTTAACACTCATAACGTTAATTATTGAGCAGAGGAAATTCCGCACAGATTTGTATAAGTATGATGACAAAGCATACGTTTGGTTAGTCATAATAAGCCATACAATTATTGAACCAATTTACCTTTCGACCTATCCAGATGCTGTTGAAAACCTTAATGTTTGGAAGAAACTACAGATAACATGCATGGATGTGCGACCCAATATGCTGCACGATGAGCTTTGGCCCACTATTCTCTTAAAGAGAGTAGCGGACAAATATTTTCCATGCAGATGGATTGGTCGTGGTGGTCCAGTATCATGACGCGCTAGATCATCTTAATTCCATTAGAATTTTTTGTTTGGGGTTTTTTTATCAAAGAAAAGTATAAGCTACCCTTAAATGCCGAAGTGGGGCAACGAATAAACGGATCAGTGTTGGAAAATACGCCAGAAATACTGGAGCGACTGGTTAAAATTATACCGCGTAGCCTGCAATTTTGTGTTGGAACTGACAGCTTTCAGTTTAAACATTTAAAGCAATAAAAACAACTGTAATTTTCGCATAAGTGATTCTTTAATAATCAGGTACACCTGTATCGATTCGAAAAACCAAGTTTTGCTATTTACTACAGTAAAATAAAATTGAAAAGAACTTCGTTCAATGGTTTTCTGTGCACACTCAATTACCGCGGAAATCAGTACAAACCTAAATAACATACAACAATGTCGCCACGTGTAGGTTTTTTTTATTAGAAATATTAAGATTTTCGATTAAGAAATTTACAAAAAATATTGTTATATATATAATTCTTCCCATAATTTATACACACCTTTTAAGTTGCACTAGCTCAGTATCGATAACTATCTAAAGATTTTTGACTAACTATCGATAGTAAATATTACCGATAGTTCAAAATACCGATAGTACCCAACATTAATAACAGCGAAATAATACTGCCATTATAGACAGTTAACGTTAACTTGCAAGGACAGATGATTTAATGGGGAAAGCAGCCAAGGATTGATGGAAAAACGATTCCTTATTCATTGTATTCTAAGGTTTCGCTGTATATTTTCAGCTTCATCAGAGAACAAGATTAAGCTTAGAATACATGTGAATAAGGAGTCGTTTTTTCGTCAATCCTTGGCTGCGTTTTCCATTACATCACCTTTAATCGTTAACCATTGTCCTAATGTTGTACAGCCAGTACTACCACCTTAGCTAGTTAACCTGTAATATTTGTGTGTGCGATGGTCTTACACACACACCTTATGAATTAGCAAAAATCATAAGGTGTTATAATTGCTTGCCGAAAGAGTTATCTTAAAAAGAACATAAAATCAAAGGGTTGACTAGCATCAGGTTTAAATTTAATGATTTTAATTTTTTTTTTAATTTCGTTGCTGAATCTTTGATATTATTATGTTCCTAATTTTCAACCATTGATATGAAATCGCATTCTTTTCAAACGTTCTAATTTCTTATTTCTAATTGCAAAGTCAAAGGATATCTAGTAATTCTAAAGTTCAAAATTACATTTAAAATTTTTGATGTTAGTTTCTCTACGTTGAGTAATATGTAAGTAATAAACTATATACAATTAGCACTACAGAAAAATATTGTTGCTATACTCCACGCTTAATTATTTTTGATATTGTGGGCGTGAAAAGCAGAAATAGAGTAGTAGCTGGGGGTACTGCTCTCTGACAAGAATTGCAGAGCTTCGACAAAATTGTTTAAAACTCGGCCCCGTAAAAGTAACAATTGTTTTGTATGTCTAAAGCTTTCTTATTTTTTTTTTTTTACGAAACATGGAGTTTTTGCATTTCAGCTGTATTCTGATTTTATAGAAGCAATCAAGCAAGGTTTCACAGAATCAATTCTTACTTTAATTATAAAAGCACTATGATAATCTGGTACGGAATCCGTTTTGTAACTATGCCATATTTAACAAATTTTGGTTTTGGTGACGTCATGTACCATTCCCTATTGCAACGAACTCTACGTTATTCAGCTTCTATGAAAGCTTTTGTTTTTGATAAGGCGTATTAATTGTATTTCAGCATTCTTTATTTAATTTTTTTTGCTTAAGTATATTTTACAAAAAAGGGACTAATCCTTAAATTCTAAAGGTAGTTCCACATTTTAAACTAATGCGTTAATACTAAGTTGCCTCAGATTATTGTACCTTGACAGTTTAATAAAATGATGCGACTATAAGGTATTCTTCAAAGCAAGTTTACGGACCTAACACGGTATTGTTGTTGAAAAACATTTTTGGTACATTCCATGACTAAACAGCCATGCTATTTAAATAACAATATTGTTTGCCGCACTCTGGATATTCAAATTTTATATCTTTCTCTCTTTCGCAATCATTAGTCATCTAATGTTTTTTTTTTATAATTACATATTACATTAGGAGATGCAAGAGGATATTATAATTTAATGCAAATTGATGTAACTGCTCCTCAATTTTAATGAACCATCTGACAATGACGATGAACTATTTGAGGTGGGTGTGAAATATTATAAAGCAACTATCCGTTCACTTTTAATGTAGAAGTGCATGCCTAGTTCTGCTTGCTGTCTTACTACTATTATAAAAAAAAATGTTTGTCTTACGAGCGACATTCCAACGATAAATTGACAAACGACGCACAGTGAATTAAAAAGGTCATGGTTTTCGAAGGTGTTATCAAAAGGTGATGGAAATAGAACATAAGTTGGAAGAAACAATTAACCATTTTATCTATATTTTATGTATGAGTCCTGTACTCCTACAGCTTCTATAAAGATCATTATATAATGGCACTAAGAATTTACAGTACCTAAGCGAAGCTCAAGTTACATATAAGTTAAGTGGATACGGATAATATAATTTATACATAGTACAGTTGAGCATAATCTATTCACACGCGTATGCAGTGTAACGTGTTCAAGATTAGACGCATTTCGGTTTATAGTCCTATAAAAAGTCTATCCATATGTGCCTCATTAATTCTATCTAACACAATTTTAAGGAGGCTTCTTCGTAACTACTACTCACACTATGATACCTTTCAAGAGCTAAATCGTATTCAATTGAAACTTTGAATTTGAATTTTATTGATTGATCAGTATTTACTTTCTTTTTTTTTCTCAAAATCTGCTTACTACTGACTAAAATCGTAAGGTATGAATTCCATTTCCAAGGGCTGGCGTCTGCGTTGGGTAACCGCTTCAGAGCAAATTGCTGCCACACTAGATTTTACGGCGATTGGCATATATATACTATCTAAAAGTAACGCCTTGCATCACCCATTTTATTCAATAGCTCTTACCGACATTTAATACTGTATTGAAGTTAGTTGAATCGGACAACCGTAGGAAATTCCAGGTTCTCTTTACTTGCGGTTATTGCTTTTTTTCTAAAAGTGATGACGCAAATTTAGTTGAGATAGACATAGGGTTTTGCAAGATATTGAAACGACCCAACTATATTATGAATATATTTAGTAATCATCTGTTCGCCAAAAACACAGGGTCGTAAAATTCATAAATTAAGCAAACATAAATTTTTCATATTATCGTATTATTAATGTAGATATGCTTCAGATTTAATTTAATTTTAATGCATCCATAATAAACTAGTACAGTAGAATAAAGACATAATTTATTAAAAAAGTATTTAAATGAAAGTATATGCAATAGAGTTCCATAAGAACTTGAAACTAATCAAATTACATATTTCGGTTATTGCATTATAGTTGGGTTAATAATCCTTCCGGTTTGTAATGCGGCATGTGCCTTGAATCAAAATCGTTCAAAGAGAGTACAGATAACAAGGTGCAATTTACTTATTACTGACGTCACCTTCTATTAGGGCATAGAATTTTTAAATGTATTTTGTTTTGGTGTAGTATTAGCTATGTATTATTTCTTATTGCTATTAGATAAATGTATTTCATATTGATATTAAATTATTATTGATGTTTACGTTACGCTTGTTTTAGCTTGAAATAAAAATAACTCCTTTAGAATAAAAATTTCAGTTTCACAAGAAAAAAAATATACAATATTTTAAAAATATATATGTAACAGCCACTATTTATACAAGGTCAGGCAAATGTGTGGGAACACCTGATTTGTGGCTAAATAATGGGTTGTATTAAAAAATTACCTTAAGAAACGTTTTTGTAGTATTTTTATTCTAGTCTGTAACATACTTTGATTACCGACAACTATCATATGTTTCGAGACGTCATCGGTCCTTTTTTTTAAATGGATCACTCTGTATTTTTTACATTTTTGAATCGACACTATCTCAGGAATTACAATGATATACGGCTTGGTGGGTATGCGGCTTGAGATATTAAAATAAAGCGTTGGCTAATAGCATATTTAGTTCCATTAAGATATAATAAAACAGTTGCCCAGTACATTACTGGCCGATTTTGCATTCACGCTTGTTAGTTCGATATTCACTAGAGTTTATTGCTTTTGCATTCATTACTTTATTTTTAGATAGTACATATGTACATCAAGATGCGCCTTATTTTTGTAACTTCTTATACTTTTGTCTATTCCTATTGTATCCAAAGTATAAAGTTTCAAACCTATTAGCCAATAGAAACATGTGCCGTATTCGCGCTGAAATTTACAAAAAGAGCAAATTTTCAAATTTTATTTAATTATTTTCACTTTAGTTTTCTTGCTGCAATACAAAAACAATAAAAAAAAAATATTACACCTAAATATGCCGACCTGTAAGCAACCTTTTGATACACTTTGTGCGCTAAATTCACTTTTAGTTATATTAATTATACTCAGAGAAACGTTCATTTAAAAATAACCAGCCTTATAATATCAAATAAATATCAACCATGGATATTGCTTAACCTTCGTACAGACAAATAAATCAGTTGTGTTATTATTTTAAATATCAATAAATATAGTTGAAATAAAGTAATTCATGGGGCTGGTGTTTATATTAAAAAATAAATATTTATTTACGACTAACTATTGGAATCTACAGTAAAATAATATTTGGTGAACGGTACTTAATTATTTATTTGCAAATAGATATTATATTGGATATTTCTGCTTAGTAACCATTATTCTCCCTAAATAAATCTCGTCCGAATAAATTATTAGAAGGTTGTAAAGAAGTAAAACACGACGCAACCGAAACTGTATTTATTTATGTACTTGAGAAAAGAATAAATAAAATGACACTTATTTTATTTTTATTTATCCAATGTTTTTAAGTTTTCGCCAGTCTGGACAGTTTAGGTGATGATATGAGGCTATGTTACAGTCTGTCCCTTTGGATAGTAGGCACTGTCTTCAGGTGGGATCTAAAATGTACAATAAATACATCAGTATTGACACCAGGCTGCCAAGCACGAAATCTTCTGTCGACGCTGACGTCGCGTCGGTTGGTGGAAGACGCTCTGTCAGGGAGATCTTCATGATTAACTTCTACTGTGTGTGTGTTGTTGGTCCTTCGGTGGCCGTCCACTTTAATGGGAGCTACTGTCCTTGGGTTCTCTTGCGTCTCGGGGGCGAGATACTTCATCAATGCCGATACGTACATTCCTAGGGACACCTCAGTGTTCTCCGGGACAGAAATTACGAACGAAAAGAGAGAGATGTTTTCCATAATGAGATATAGTCCGTTTCGTCGTGGGGCAAACTTACATGAATATTGTTTCGCAGCGTTACTTAAAGCGTGGACATCCACCAAAGCTTTGTCTCCGACTTCATAACACTCGCTGGAGCGCCGACAACAGTCAACGTACTTCTTTATCCGATCTGGATTTTCCGCTTGAGCTTCAATTTTACTACTTATGCTAATGGATGGTTGAGTGAATTTATCCGTAACCCGATTTGTTCGACCCGGTATTTCCCTTTCTGTTTTCGTGTAGTTCCTTTCAGCGCGATTTAGAAGACAACTAGCACATGCCACGGGTCTCTCATTCTCTCCCTCCCCTTGGAGGATACATGCACCGAATGCGTTGAAACTAATGCCCCTTTCCAGAATATAGGCCAGGGACATGTCAACCTGTCGAAGAACTGGTGCAGTATATAGAAGCCGCTTAAGTTCTTGAAAAGCGTTTTCTTGGTGCTTTCCCCATGTCCACTGCGTCTTCTTCTTAGTCAGATCGCTAATCTTCTAAGTTAGCTACAAGTTTGTAGGAAAGACATAACTTCTTTTGCACTCAATAGAGATGGCCTCTTTAGGGGTTGGTGACAGCTTAGATAGTGGAGTCTGTGTGTTGGTAACAAACAAGTCCGTAGCTTCTATTGTCTCTAGAAAATAATTCTCTAAAAAAAATATAGTTTGGTTAAATGTCAAAACTGTGCCTCAGCGATGCTGGCGCTATTTCTCATGTTGTAATAGTAGCTCCACTTCCGTTATAAAAGTTGTGGAAGCAGAGGCAGAAGCGGATGTGCGAAAACGTGAGGAACTTTCGCAGAAGCAGAAGCAGAGGTCTGTTGCGTCACTATTAAATATCTATTGAATATGTGAAAATATTATTACTTTTTTTTACATAACAAGCAGCATAGCAGGGCAGGCATTACTAAAAATCTGTGTACAACGAGCTAAGAATTAAGACTAAGTGCATAGGCTACAGTAAAAGCGGGTTTAACTAAAACTGAAACACAATGAGAAAAACAATACACGATGGTGAAAAACGAATGTCTAAATCAGTAAAAAATAAAAACAAATGCAAATATACATGAATAAAAGATTAAACGCTTGACAGGTCATTATGATAATTGATTTATGTTATGTTGTTGTCGTTCATATGTTCTTCTATCTCAGAAGCTTCAAACAGTTTCAATTTCAAATCCTTGTCGCAGTTGCGTAATATGCGAAGATGTTTCCTACTGAGCTGCAGTAGTACTTCAGCTTTCTCTTTTGATGGTCCCTTAGTAAAAGTCTCACCATGGATTTGTCTGATTGTATTATTCTAGTATTCTTTGTGTTTCTCTGTTTAACCCAGGCTCCCTACCTGTTCTCCTGCTGTCTTTTCAAACACTCCTAGACCATATTCTGAGTCTGTATATGAAGAGAATGATCACTTTCTTGCTAACTTATCGGTTTTTTCCTTCGATTGTCAAATATCCGGACATCTACGGAAAAGTGACTTTATTTTGATCTGTCTACTACTGCCCTCAGTGTCGCCTGGCTGTTTGTTGCAATATAAATCCGCTTATTTGGACAAACCCTCTGATTTTAGTTTGACTTTAGTTGCACAATGCATTATTTCGCGTACCTCACCACCTTGAAGCTTCTGTTAAAAGGATATCTCGAAATCATGTAGTCTGATCTCGTTCCCAAAAGGTTGCCTTCTACATGATGGCCAGTATTATAGTATACCAATCCCGCATATCTGCCACTTGGTTGTTCTTACAATTTCATTTATTTTTATGTAGTTCGGTTAGTCCTTTTATAAGCTCTAATTTGATACCATGTTTATTGGGGTTTGACGTAACCACAAAAAAGAAATAGCCAACAATTTCACTACGTCTTTCTACTTCCATTCCACGTTCGGAAACATTCTCTTCTGGGTGAAAACCGAAATAATAGGAAAATTTTTAGTTGATATTTCAAAATTTAGTCCTTAAAAATGGTGAAGTGATAAACGGTTAAACTTGAGACTTTTTCCGTATAAAATAACAAATAGCTAAAAAAAAGTTCTAGTGGTCTATGCAAATATTCGATAAAATAGTTCTTTTTAAAAAAATACAAATTTGGTATGTTGTTGAAAAATGAATAACGCATGTATGACGCAAATTGGTCTTAAGATATGTAGTCAGATATGATGTATAATAATTTATTAAAAAAAATTAAAAAACTTTGAAATATCAGCGGTCTTCTGTTCGTACGGTTGGGACACCTCACCTGTGTAGTTTTAGGTTCGAGTTGTACTTTGTACTTAAGCTTCGTTGGGGTTATATCTTCTTATTGTTAGTGTAGTAGTTGTAACTTTAATATCTAGCATAAATAAAAGTGCATACATTTTTTGAAAAATTTAAAGCAATATATTCTATAGAATATCAGTGTGTCTATTAAAGATTTGTGTTTTGAATAAAGGATAAGAAGAAAGTGACACATTTTTATTTTAAAATCATTTAAGTACTTAGTCCAATTTTTAATTCTAAAACAACCTACGTTTAAAATATAACGTATTGCTGTGAACTGATGGTCCAAGCATATAAGTAAAGAGAAATTAAAAAAATGACAAAATTAATTTAACTAGCTCAGCAAAAATGAATTTAAAAGGGCGCCAGAGATTCTTAAATCTCAGAGTAAATTTTTTAAAAAATTAATAGTGGGCGTGCAAAAATTACTTTCTTAAATCCCCAAAAATTGAAATGGCAGATTTAAAATAAAAAAACTATTTAAGGTGATCTTTACAATCATTTAATTTATTTAAAAAAAAAAAAAAAACATTTGAAACAATTTACAGGATAATAAAACCGTGATATAAATTCTGGCATAAAACAAACCTGCATAAGATTCTACAATTTAAAAAGGACAATAAATCCTTTAGCAAACAAAATGGAAGATTTGTTCCAGAAGATAAATCTCAATCCCCAACAAATATCCAGCGGTCACGAAATTTAAACCAAACTAAATTTTACACGTGGAGAAACAAATATAATTTAAATTGAAATTTAATTTAACAGCACAAAGCTTCACTTCACCTTAACCGTGGTGATTAACAATACAATACAAATCAGCAAAAAGAAAACGAAAATTTAAACTTTTTAAACTAAAAACACGAAAATCTTCTAGAACATTTTTACAATAATACTGATCTAAATATTCAAATGCGTACACAACTAAACAAAACAGCAATAATAAATAAAGAGTTTCTTTGATGGATGAAATAATATCAAAATACCCGAACAAAGATTTAAAATAAATGAAATTACCTACATGGTAGCAAACAAAAATGAAAAACATGTACTTACACGGCCATCATTCAAAGAACTGAGGGCCTCCAAGGGATAACATCGTACATATAACAAATTTACAGTCTGCGTGCGATGACCGCAACGCATCGCAAAGAAAAAACTAGCAATAAACTATACAATACTGGTACACGCAAATGTTACAATAAATGAAATTAACTATACACAACTGACACAAATAAAATGATACTAACAATTATAAGAATGGTGGAAACTCTATCATTGTTTTGACAAGGCTGATTTAGAATAAATAAAAATACACATTTAAATTTCCGAAACCCGGGGTGCCAGACCATAGCAGTATGTATTTCAATATTAAATTTTTACTTACTTTGTGTAATTACCACATTGTTGGTATTATTATGTATTATCTCCAAAATTTCTTTAGAAAAAAAAAAAAAAGATAGTAAGTACCTACATTGTTCGTTTAAGCTATATAAAAAGTTGCTTATAAAAAAGTAAGAGTGAGAAAAATTACTATTGTTGTAAACTTCAGTCGATGCCGCAGGTGTTTTCATTGTTCGATAAATCTAAAGTTTTATATTTTAAAATCGATGAACAATTCTAAGAGAGGAAGAGAGGAGCTTAAAAATTATAAACACAACAAGGACCACCCTAATGTACATAATATGTTTTGATAATGAGCTACTTAAAATAATACCGGTAATTTTAAACAAAACGCAATCGTAAAATAAAGATCACTATGATAAATGGAAGTTATCCATGTGACCATGTGCTACTTTCTTTGTGTTTTCTTGCAAAAAGGTAACTTCAATTTGAATATCTTGAATCCCAAACTAACTGTGAGAAGAATGCATGTAATTGAATATATGTATAACTCACTAATTATAAGGACAGTGGTACCTAAGTGTTTTGAAATTGCATGTAATTATTGTTGATCATCAAATTTTAATTGTTAAATATTACTATGTGCCCCTGATACTTTCCAAGACCTTGCAAACGTTACTACATGAAACTTATTCATTTGGGGGATAAGGAAACTTTATGTTTATAGTATCTAACATATTTCGCTATAGGTACCTATTTAAAATAACAATTTTTAGTGTTTCTGCAAGTTCGCTTACAATGTAATTCACAGGCGATGCGTGTTATATTGATATAGATCGCTATTGCGTATCAATAACAGATAACTCGATAATTACAAAATAGCCTAAACATTCTTTAAGACATAATGCATTGCCTTGAAGTGATAAAGGTATTTATTTACAAAGTTTGTAATGATACAGAAAAAGTTTTAAATGAAAGTCGTCTGTTGTTTAAACTTACTTTAAAAATGAGATTTTACGCAATAATTTTTAGATTTTCTTCTTATCTTCACCTATTTCGTATGGTAAATTATTTTTCTTTTTATTGCATTATAAATTCATTAAAATTAGTTAATCGTCTTACTTATTTCATGTTATTTCAACAGCTACCTTTCGTTGAACATCTGCAGGCTCTAACAATTTACTGCTACAAAAGAGCCCAAACATGTAAAAATACAAGAAAACCTAATTATTGCACAAACTCGCATTTTCAAATTTAAATTTACACAGTACACGAGATTTATTAAAAACTTTTTCTATGTTATTACAAACATATCCAGAATACGAGACTTGCGTTTAAATTTTAAACTCAACACTCTATATACACCACAGTATTATGAAAGAAATTCCCATATGAAGTAACTTTATTCCTAATTATATACAGAAAATTGGAATATTTGAAAGAGGGTTACGCTCTTTAGAGTAAATTTCTGTGGATAAAAAAGATTATCTTGCACATCTGGTGAGCTTTCTTTATCAGATATAATAAAGAAGTGGATAGAAAAATGGTTAAGGTGTAAGTGTTTCTATTTCTATTCCAATTGTATGTATATCGCAATGTATTATTCCCTGCTTATTGGAATTCGTTTTATCCAAGTTTGTCTGTATAAATTATTTATATAACAAATACGAATGTTTTCCTGTTTTTTTTTTTTCCTACAGTATCTAAGGTATACAGGAATATTAATTGTGTTGACGTCTAATAAATATCCACAGTTACTGTGCAGCGCCAGGTATACCGATAAAGAAGTTGAGTAAAATGACATCATATACCTTGTTTTTAAGGAAATTAAAATAAATGCAATAAATACACATAATTAATAATAATAAGTAATAATAATAAACAAATTATAAATCAATAGATAAATCCGCGTGTGTAGATAAGGCTTGGTTCCCAACATAACGGATATGTAAAAAATACATGTCTCGCCTTAAAACACCTCATAAGTCACTTGCTGTGATTTCAAGGATTAGCAACTCACACCTCGCAATTAGATGCACATATATATGTATGTTTTTACGTATACAACATTTAAGTATAAATATTAGACAGATAACACTAATAAAATATTACTATACTTCTCTGCCAAGACTATTAATTAAATAAAAAAATGATAAGTGCATACCATATAGTATAAATAAAGCTGAATACCTCTATGACAAGGCAACATTGTTTATTTATAAAAGAAGAAATTAATATTAATTAATTATGAACAGATATCGACATATACTTGGCATTTTTTAAAATATTACAGAGAAAAGAATCAAAGTAACTAGAACAGAGAGACCTGTATCGGTTAAGCTTTCCTTCATCCAAGCATGTTACTGCATGCTTCTTGTGATTACTGATTAATTACAACTTTCTGGTGCATTTTTGTTTAAATTTTGTGTTTATATCTAAGGCCTGTTTCAGACGAGGCGATTTAGTTGATTCAACTAAGTTGCCTGGTATACTGTCAACTAGTTGATTGTCATTGAAGACCTATTGAAACCGCCAAAGCGGAGAAGTTGACTCCCTGTGAAAAGGTAAAAGAGGCCTAACTCTCTAAGGCCTGTTTCAGGCTAGGCGATTAGTTGATTTAACTAGATGGACGGACGGTTGTTAAGGAGCATACTGATATGAACCCTTTCACACGGAGTCAACTTGTCCGTTTCGTCGGCTTCAGTAGGTCTTCAATGGCAATCAACTAGTTGAGACAAAACCAGGCAACTTACAATTAGTGAATTAACTAAACCGCCTCGTCTAAAACAGGCTTAATTCTTTTAACTTTCTTACGTAAACAGTTCCGATTTGCAATATACTAATAGATGTTGTAGGCTTATGTAGAGGGTCCTGCAGCTGAACTCCGGTATTCGATTGCTCATTTGCTGTTGAAGCGAACTGTTGCACTTAAATACATGGTGAAACTAGACATTAAAGAGCACATGAAGATTTTTTAAACGGAACACCCTGTATTTCTTAAACCTTTCAGTAGTTGCTGACTAATGGGTGTACGCACCCATTTTATTTTTTATTTGGTGCGTTTGTTTAGTGGCAATAAATATTTTTGATAAAAAGATGGATGTTCACATAGTACCACTGAAAAAACAAGTACTACCGCAAATGGAAAACATAAGATTAGGACCCTGCATACATAGGGATCTTAATATATAAATATGTTGTCAGTTGACACGGCATTCTCATTTTGATCCTATTTTACAGTTAGAATTATAATGGTTTATTTAATATCTAATTTAATCACGTGCTAGCCTTATTGGGCAGCAATTATAAAATAACAAATTAATGAGTTTCTGTTTTTAACTGTAATAATTAGGAGGAATTTTTCCCAAGAATTTTTTTTCTCCTCACGCAGGATTCGAACCTACATCCCCTCGTTTGCCGCACGAGCGCTTTACCAATTAAGCTAGTAGGGGATGCGAATTCGAGCGTTTAACCGAACATACGTCGATATTAGATCTTTGGAAAAAAATTTCTTGGGAAAAATTCTTCCTAATTATTACAGTTACAAGCAGAAATTCATTAATTTGTTAATTTCTTACTGTAAAAAACTTGCAATCTTTGAATTATAAAATAGTTAGAAATTATTCAAAATTTATTATATTATTGAACTATACCAAGAAAAATGATACAATTCATAGGACGAAGTTGGTTATTTGTCATTTTCCAAGCGAATCTGAGCATTATTCAGTTTTCGTTTGAATGATCATTCGAATTTTATACGCAAATAATATAAATCGCTATTATTCGTCAATCACGAATAAAGCTTTATTTGTTACTCTCTATGCGGCGAATAAAGTACTTATTAGTAAGAGGGACTGTTAAGGTCTGTTACTGTAATAAATGCAGTTGAGTAAACGCCGTGTACGGAAATTAATCAAATTTTACCATTGAGTAACGTTTATCATTAAGTTTTTTACTGCTAATAATGAATAAAAATCGTTAGTGCCTAAAAGGAAATTAATAATTAATGATGAACCATTTTACTGACATTGAATTTGAGATGTACCTGTTTTGCGTCACTACTGATGCCAATAAGATCCTTCAAAAAGTTGACAAAAACCAAAATAATTCATAGAAAGACAATTAGCAAATGCTATATTTTGTGAAACACTGCTAATGGCCCAGAATCTGCAGAAACAGTTTAGTATGTTCTTGGAAATACACATCGTTGCCATCACATAGGGGCTATGAACTTAAGAGATCCTCTCAGAAAAGAGACAATGGGTTGAAAAAAAAATGGAGTATTTGAATTCAATTTCAGAGGCCTTAGACATCTTGGAACACATTTTGTTATTATGGCCTTTCAACACTACATATGTTTGTATTGTACTACGCAAAAATTACAAAAATTATAGGTACTGTAGCGAGTAAGTCATTATTTATTTTCTTTTAGTACACCACGTATGCAAAATAGTATCATTGCTGCGTATTTACGCATTAAAAATAAATGGTTTATGTGCGTGGGACCAATTAATGAGAACAGCCTAAACAAACATGTTGAAAATTGACATAGTGAAAGAATAAAAGTTATAGATTACACAAGAAATAATAGTACTGATAAAGCTGCTCTGAATATATCAGTGACTATTCAGTGACATTAGAAGTGTTACACCCAGAAGGAATAATTTATTCAACTTGATTTTTTTTTGGCATCAGAATAACTATATTAATGGTAAGAATGTGAACTTTTATCTTTGATAATTTTTTGCGAAAAATTTCTTTTATGAAGAAACCTGTTTATGAGAACTAACTAGTACAGAAATGTTTAGTTATTGCGCGCCCGTCTACGAGTGTTAAGCGTGACAAAATGCCTAGAATTCGAAGACGTCAAAATTATCACCGCCTTAGTAACTTTGACAGGGGTAGAATTGTTGCCTATCGAGATGTTGGTTTGTCCTGTCCCGAAATTGGCCGCTGTGCTAATTGTACTGCAATAACAATAATACCTGTGTGTCGTGTGTGGGCGGAAGAAGGTAGAGGAACACGAAGAAGACCAACTGGGCCACCGAGGCATACCACAAATCATCAGGATAGGCGCTTCAGACAAGTAGATCTACGAGACCGTTATGCTACTAGGCGACAAATCGGTGACCGATGCTCTGGAGAAGAAAGTAGAGCTGCAACTACGCATACACTATATCGCCGCATTCGAGTACTTCTTTTGACTGCAGACCACTGTCGTCAACGTTTAAACTGGTGCGGAGAGCGGCAGCATTAAGAGCGGCAGCATTGGGTTTGCTGTTGAGAGGCATGTACACAGAACTGTTGGAGTAATGGTTTGGGGAGTTATTGTCTATGCTAGTCGATTACCACTTCTCTTTATTCGAGGCAGTATGACAGCCGCGAGTTTTGTTCATGATGTCCTACAAACCATTTTACTACCTTATCTAGATGACGGTCCACGCGTCGTTTTTCAACAAGACAACGTATGTCTCCATATTGCTCGTCGAACTATGGACTTTCTCGAAGAAGCCATGGTTTGCCATGGCCATCCCGTTCACTGGATTTAAATCCCATTGAACATGTGTGGGGTATCGTGGGGAGGAGACTGTCCATTTTGT
This sequence comes from Protaetia brevitarsis, assembly GCA_004143645.1. Classification (NCBI taxonomy): domain Eukaryota; kingdom Metazoa; phylum Arthropoda; class Insecta; order Coleoptera; family Scarabaeidae; genus Protaetia; species Protaetia brevitarsis. Next base: position 36,503 of record RXPK01000889.1, on the reverse strand, counting down.
ACTATCTTCCACGAGCTCTAGCACAGATAATCCACGAAGTTAAGTTGCTTGGAACGAGGTGCCACAAGCAGATATCGACCATCTCATTTTGTAGATACCTTGACGTGTACAAGAATGTATTCAGCTACAAGGTTGCCAAACACATTATTAATTTTTTTTTCGTACTACATGTTAATAAAATTTGTTACAAATGTTATCATTTAATTTTTGATGTAAAACTATCACACTGCCAAAAAAATCAAGTTGAACGAATTATTCTTTCTAGGTGTAACACTAATGCCACTGAGTATATTTGCAAGGCGGGTAGTCCACTATGTAGGTAAAAGTTCTTTGACAAAGATATTTAAATGAAATAAATACAAAAAAAAGTTGCTTTAACAAACCATTTTGTCCGTTTATTATGTAGGAATAATTTTTTATAGAATATGTTGTTTTTGTTTTAATCACAATAAACAAAACATAAAAATAACACTTGTAAGAAGTAGGTATAATTAGCGTTGTAAAAATGATATCTGAAGATTTCATGCACTGCAGCTGAAATATGGCAAATAGCCACGAACACCGTTATCTATCAATTTACTTTTAGAGAAGTCACGTGCGCTGTAGGAAGATAAAGTTTTGGTTTTTTAAATAAAATTGTGTAACGAGAAAAAGAAATCAGCATATCTCTGAAAACGTGTTCCCTGCATATTTGGAAACAACGTACAAATTTCGCTATCGTTGATTTGTTTAATGTTGCAAACTTATTCGAATATGCGCAGAAATGTAAACGTTTTCAAAGCTTTATCAAACAATCACCACAGGATTGTGCCCCATAAACATATAATAATTTATATTCCAGGTTGTATTGATAATGATAATACACCGGGGCCTGTAGATGGGACATGCTAATCCCTGTATGCCTAGATAACCTTCCGTATAAATCTGATTATATTAGTGTCAATGTACTTAAAAAAATAATGTTCCCAGAATGTTTATTGAGACTGGATAGAGTTGATAAACAAATCTAGTAATATTAATCTCGAGAAAATTACTAGAGCTTTCTTTTCAACTTATCCCAATCACTATTGCATAATAGCCCAATTAATATTAATACAATAGGAAAGATATCCAAACAAATTGCCAGTTTTATTCATAAACAGTAATTTAATGATTGTTCTTATTTGTTTTGATATTGAATAGTTGCTGAACCAAACTGTTCCTCCTACTTTTATTTTCAGTCCTTCCTTCCAATTCCCATACCTAAATCAAGAGAAGAAATTGAAATGCGAAGGAATGTTTGGGAATTGCAACTAAGAAGTCATTTATACATATTAATTTTGTTGCCAAATATCGTTCGAAAGTTCCAAATAAATTGGATATAAGTTCCCAATTTGGGAGCATCGCATAAGAAAAAAAAAGTGTCAGTAATAATTTACCAACACCACCTATAATAGGATATGTAGCACATTAATCTTGGAAACAATATTTTTAGGTAGCGTTATTTATACGAGCTATTGACTACCTTCGAATTATACGGGAGAGAAAACCTAAAAGGCGATTAATTTAACCTCAAAAATGATTTAGTAGTGCGTTTTTTTTCGGGTGGATAAAGCCTAAGTTTGTTGCTTACCAGGCATCCCTCAAGGCGCTAAATTTTCCTCCCCGGAATTGTTTTATATATAGGGTGATTTACGGAACTCGTCCATTAAAAGTTCTTGACTTTGACGATATCAGAATTTTGAAACTTTGGGGTTAAGCATAGTTAGCTATGATCTATGTAGAAAAAAATAACTTCATCTAAGTCGCACTTCCGGTTACATCGAAAGTCATCACCAACTTTGATATTATAAATAGCCAGTTTTATAAAACATCTACTAACCTATCGGTTACCGTTTAGAGTTATTTTGGTTTTTGTGGAAGAAAAGCTCAAAGAAATATGATGCATTAAAGGCGCATAACAACTATACAGTAAAAGTTAGAGAGTTTTTGTGTTGACTGTGGCAGGTCTGAGTCCTTTACTATTTAACCAAGGAACAAAAAGTAAAGAAAATTATACATGGTGTCCTATTAGTACTAAAAGTATTTTTTAATGGAACACCCTGCATATGTGATGTAAAATTCAATCCTCTATCGAAAAGCTATAATAGGTATCTATCGTTTCTTTTAGGATTAGAGATTTTCAGAAAATGTAGTTTTTAATTAGTATTTAATTAATAGTAAGCGGTGAAAAACAATTTTCATTTTAAAAATACCCTCACCTCCCAGTTCCATACGTGCTGCTGCCGAGGAAATAGGCATATCATATTCATCAATATAGCGCATTCTGTCAAAACATAAAATGCACGTATACGGTTTTAACATCGTGCAAGCATTTCATTCAGATGATGAACCTCGCCATCTTGTTTTTTGCGAGCGAATATTCCAAGCAGGTCCAAAAAAAAATTGGACGAATGAGTTCAAATTTACCAGAGAGGGTATTGTTAATAAATGCAACTGGCACTATTGGGCACCGCTAAACCCTCGCTTCATCCGTGAGGTTAGCTTTCAAAATACATTTAGTTGTAATGAATTTCGCATAATAATGAATGGGAGAGCACGTTTTCAAATTTGTGGCACCTTAAACAGCGATATACCGTAATTCTGCGGCAATGCGTAGCAAACATTCAGTTGCCGCTGTTTGATGGGAAATATTGCTGGTACCAAATGGATGGGACACCAGTTCGTTTTTCTTATGATCGTTAGATCGTTAACTGAGTACAATGTTAAATCATAGATGGATGGAGCTTCATCTTAGCCACCAAGATCGCCTGATTTAACGCTCTTGGATTTTTATTTATGGGGACACAAAAAATCACTGGTGTATTCGGTCAAAGTACAAACCAAAGTAGAATTAGAGCAGTGAGTAACTAAAGCATTTGATAGCATACACTCTAAAAAAAGTTGGTAATTTTCCTTCCAAAAAGTAAATTTTTTCCTTACTGGTAAGAAGTAAAAGTAACAAAGCAGGGGAAAATTTACTGAAATTTGGGATTTTTTCTATAATTCCAAAAATTTACCTCAATTATAGGAGTCTTTTTTTAATTCTACGGAAATTTATTAAGTAAAATTTTAAAATTTCTTAATAATACCTGAAAATTACATTCAAATTCATAAATTACAGCGGCAATTACGGGAAATTTCCCACGTAAGAGTAAAATTATAAGTGAACGCATGCGCACACTGGTGGTGTGGGGTGATTATGTTAAATCCTGCATAGTCGTTAGTAGTTGTTTGTAGTCGCTATGTGGAGTCCATAATTGCGATATCAGTGGGAAAGGAAAGAAAATTCAGAGGTAAGTACCTAGATTATATTTTCTAAATATGTACAGAAGTATGACTGCTATTATTATATATTTGCACTAATTTGTCATGTCTCGCTCATAACTGCACAGAACATTCTGTAGATTGCTGGATATTCTTGTACATGTTGCTGACATACATATAGTAGTCTACAGAGAACCCTATGGAACTGTAAGCGAATCGTTGGTAAAATTATGCATATTTGACACGGCACATGTCCAAAAATCTATCCACATCAAGCAACGGACGCGTTGTCATGTATGCTTAATACCAGGTAGAGTGTTCTTTTTGTAACGAGATTCGCATCATTTCAAATGTGTTTTAATTAGATGTAGTTCAATATGAATTCTTAAATGATAAATTCAATGAAATTTATAAATTCGGCCAATATTCTGCGATTACAAATCCAAATTCCATATCAAATCGACATGTATTCAGTTTGGTTTCTTTTCAGGTTAGTGGTCCACTACAAAGAAGTTGCGTTTTTCATGCTTTTGTCAATAGATACTCAATAAATAAACAGTTTTCTTAAAATGCTGATTTTTAATCTCATACCTTGCGTTTAACTTTTACGTTCGTATATTAATTTATATCAAATTTTTTAATCATCAAATACCAAAATAAAAATGCAAAACCTATCTCGAAATCTAAAAATTATATTTTGTGTACTGTTTCTGACTCTTGAGTTAGAAATAACCTTTTTCCGAAAGCACAAATCAGTAGTAGATTTGCAAAATAACAGCTCTTACATACTTTTCCTGCTCGGTAAAATACTCCGAAAAAAAGTAGCTTTTCTAATGACATTTCAGCTTTAACTGAATTTTCCTGTGAAAATTTCAATTTCAACTGAATTTTGCTGTGGAAATTTCAATCTTAATTGAATTCTCCTGTGGAAATTTCAGTTTTAACAAAATTTTCATGTGGAAATTTTAGTTATAACTGAAATTTACACAGGAAAATTCAGTTCAATATCAGGAAAAATACTTCGTAATTTTTCTAACACCTGGAAATTTTCTATGGAAATTTCCAGTGCCGAGGGAATTATACAAAGGAGCTTTCCGTGCTAAATGAAAAAATCCTACAGAAAATTACATGAGAGTAGGAAGTTTACTTGCGCCAGTAAAATTCATGCACGGTTCTAGGGTGACAAAATTGCACCAAAACGGTACAGGAATTTTACCAAAAATTTTTTAGTGTGTACATCCTGAACAAATAAAACAGGCTACAACAATATGAGTTTACATCATGATTCTGAAGTTTTTGCGAAGTTTTTGCGAATGGAGGTCACATACAACACTTGTAATTTTATTATACCTATATATTACATACAGCATTTCGTTTTTGATTATCTTGTATTTAATAAATTTTACTTTTTCATACCATATTTTATTTTTTATATGCTCTTAAAATAAAAATTGTTTTTCACCGCTACTAGTAATTAAATACTAATACTACTATATTTTTTGAAAATCACTAATCCTAAAAGCAGCGATAGAGATAGGTGTAAGAACACCTATAAATTTTCTATGGAAGACTCAATTCTACTTCACATGGTGTAAAAATATACAGGGCGATCCATTTGAAGAAAAAATACTTCTGGCACTAAGAAGTTACTCCAAATTAACCCTAGATCATGGGACCCCCTGGGTAATTCTTTTATTTTTTATTCCTTGGTTAAATAGTAGAGGGCTCACACTCAGCACAGTCAACATAAAAGCTCTCTACCGTTTACTATATAGCTGTTATACGCATCACAAAAAACAAAATAACTCTGAAATGCTAACCTACAGGTAAGCAAATGTTTTATAAAATTGACTTTAAAATGTCTAGTAGAACCTAAAGGTCCACTAAAAAATATAAGCTTCTATTTATAACATCAAAGTTAGGCATGATTTTTGATGTGATCGGAAGTGCGACATAAATGAAGTTAATTTTTTTTAATAAAAAATAAATCACAGCTAACTATGCTTAACCCCAAAGGTTTCAAAATCGAGATACCATTGCAAATTCAAGACGCTTTAATGGACGGTTTCGTGAATCACCATGCCTTTATAAGTATTAAAGCAACAATTTCTATGTGAGGATCAATTACAAGTACGTAACACTAAATGAGTTTTTGTCTCATAAATAACATGGTTATTCATCTAGTTATTATATATTCAAATTTGTATTTCAATATTAATACTTCAAAAACTGTTGAAGCATTTCATTTATCTCATTGTGGATTATCAGTTTTATATTAAATCTGTAACCCACACATATCTACTCTCTTTTACATTGTTTCGCTTAGGAATGTTTCAGATGTTTTCGTACTAGGAATAAGCAAAAAATCTATAACAAAGTATTGGTTTATACAGACGGTAATAAAATAGATATTTACATGCAACAAATTTTATGTACCTATAATGTCAATGTACAAAATGAAGCCAAGGTTAAAAAAGTCGAAGTATGAGTAATTGAGCAGCCTATGGGTTTCTCTTGTATGGTTATTTTGTTTGAAAAGAAAGTGCTATCTCACATTTAATTTGTTTTACTTATGAATACTAATTACAATTTAATTTTTTTTAGTACTCCTTTAATAGTACTAATTTATTTGTTTTCCATAATTAAGGAATATTTTTAACTTCTAGATCTTATTGTTATTGAGATATTTTAGAGGTAAAGCTGGTGTCCAATATGTCTTTACCAAAAAAAAAAAGTTAATACATTAAAATAAACAATAAATTCTAACTTTGGGTTAGGTATTTGAATAAGATGAATTACTAAATTTAATAGCACTAATAATTAAGTAAACAATACTTTTTCTGCCTTTAAATCAATGAATTTCTTAATGTATTATGTTTATGTACATGCCTACACATCCCACATATCATTTATTATTAGTTGTTTATATGAAATATATGCATCTAATGCTAAATCACTGATCGAGCTATAGTTAGTTTACTTATGGCTATGTAGATAATTATTAAGTCATTATTAAGATAATCCTTACTAAAAAACGTTTCTCAATGCGGCTTCATTAATTTAAATACCTCGTCCGTTACATTTTTCACAAATTCAAACTTTTCAGCAACACCTCTCATTTACACATACATACTTGTGTAGCATACAGCATTTTGGTAGTTTATTTACTTTTTTTCTTAGTACATAATAATAAGCGTTTACGAAAATTGGATTATAAGGTATCTACCGACTTTCTATCCTGTTCTAAAACATTGTAAATGCTATGATTTCCTTTCCTCGGCACATCGGTATATACCCGATCCAATTTTCATATTTGTTCATTTTAGGAGATTCATATTACATTTTTTGACGAATTGTATGAATTTCTAATTAAGTATCTTTATACAATAACGCATGGAATGTATTATATTAACGTGCCATCTAAGAAAATGTATGAATATACACAGTGTGTTTACGGGAACATTCTACAATAGCTAACTTTTTTATTTTCAGAGATACAGAGTCGGTTAAATAGAGAAAGTTCGTGTACTTCTCCATCTGCATTTCGTGCTATGGCATAAATACCAAAAGAGCGTTTGGTTGCTAAGATACGACTATAGCATGTATTTTTTTAAATGGGACACCGATATATTTTTGCATTTTTGAGTTTCTCTAATCATTGGCTATAACAAAGTATAAAACGACTTTTCTGTAAAATCACGATTACGAGAGAAGAGCATTCGAGGTGTTCACAAAACATTCTGCAATGGCCAACTTTTTGGTTTTTTCAAGTTACAAACTATCACATGAAGATGTAGATAGACACTTTTGTATTAATCGTGTTTTAAGTGTTGCCACTTGGGCGTAATCTCTCACATAAATAACGAAACCGTGTTTACTATACTAATTACAATAAATGGGAAGCAGATATTAAACAAGAACTAATTGTATATTAAAGTAAAAAGACAACAAGAACATTCCAGCGCTTCCACCGTAAGTGTGAGTAGTGTGACATCGGAAGAGAGCCTGACAGATTGTAATACTAATACGGATGACGCAACATTTGCGACACCTGTAATTGCACCAAAAAGAGCAGGCGTAAACATAACTCCAGAGGTATGCACTTCAAACTTAAAAAAATGGACAAAAAAGGGTTCTAGACTCAACGTTTCGTTATTGTACTGAACAACGAAACGTTGAACCTAGAACCTTGTTCTAACTTCTTGAAGAGACCGCTGACATTTTGCATAATTATATTTCATGTTTTATTACTTATTCGTGTATCAGTGTTAATCCATAATGATGTACCTCTAACACTCACGGGTGTACTTAATTTCTTGGAATTTTACACGGAATTTTACACGAGTAAGTGTATCAGACAACACGCTTTATAGTATAGGTTTTACCATATCGTATTGGTAAATCTTACCAAAATTCACAGTGTAAATTTTACCAAAGATAGTGTGGACTTATATAGACCACTTTTAATGTTGATTTCTACACGCAATTTCTTACTGTGTAATAAAACTACCAGGTTAATGTTTAGATAGATAAAGATAATTTTAATCATAATTACATTAAATTAACTGCAATTTTGATTATCCCATTTATTGCTCAAATAAACGCATTGGTCGTCCTAAATTAATAAAATAGAAGTGCCTAATGAAATAATATGATTGTCCTACATTCCTCGTGTTAAATAAATTACAATTTCAGGGACCTCAACAATATTTTTGGTACAATATATTCACCAAAATTGTCTTAACCTGTTTTATTAGTTTAACGTCTGTCGTTCTCTCAGTATCGGCATCTAAACATTCTGCAATGGCCAACTTTTTTGTTTTTTCAAGTTACAAACTATCACATGAAGATGTAGATAGACACTTTTGTATTAATCGTGTTTTAAGTGTTGCCACTTGGGCGTAATCTCTCACATAAATAACGGAAACCGTGTTTACTATACTAATTACAATAAATGGGAAGCAGATATTAAACAAGAACTAATTGTATATTAAAGTAAAAAGACAACAAGAAAATGTTTTAAATGTTTGCTTCAAAATACCATTACTTTACCTGCACAGCTTTACTCTTCGCACCAGATTACTGTGTACCTTTTGTACTGTTTGCTCATTAAAATCACGAATGCACTGTGTAATTTTGATTTTTAAATTTTCCAAATCAACGGATCAACGTGTATCATCCACTGTGTTTTTAATAGTTCCCCAGAAAAAGAAATCCAAGGGATTTAAGTTCGGTGACCCAGCCGACCATAATATTAGATTTCCGATCCAATAATCAAAATGCTGGTTTAAATATTCTGTAACAGCAAATACATTATGTGATGGTGCTCCGTCGTGGTTGAAAATTATTTTACGACGAATTTTTAATGGTGGATGTTCCAAATAAGTAAATAAATTGTTTTGTAAGAAGTTTAAATACCGCACAGCTGTCAATGTTCCTTCATAAAAATGTAATCCCACAATGAAGTTGTCTATTACACCACACCATCATACATTAACACTGAATCGGTTTTGATGCCGCACTACTTGAAAATTATTTTCGGATTTTTCTACGCCCACGTGTGTTTGTTCTTCCGATTAAACATGCCACAATTGGAAAAATTTGTTTTGTCGGTTCATAAAATATTTTTATGAAAGTCCAAGTCTGCTTGCAAATTTTTAATAAATCAGTTACCAAAATTTAGTCTACGTTGTGCATCTTCAGGATAAAGGGCTTGTGTTGATTGAATTTTGAATGTTTTATATTTGTGTTTCTTTAAATTTTTATGGATGTAACCAATTGACAAATTACACTCCCACGCAGCATCTCTCACCGAACACAAAAGATTTTGTTCAAAAATTCCCAAAATAATAATTTCCATATTTTCATTCGAAACATAGCATTTTTGCCTGTCAAAGGATCCCGTAGTCTATGACACAATTTCGCAAAATATGTATGGTGTGGACATACAATCGCTGAGTATCTTTGCGAATGCATTCGGGCTGCTTCCATTGCACACATTATAACACTTTATCATTTCATATTTCTCCTGATTGGAATACATTATAATAAGAAATTATAATTTACAATTTTGACACATCACGTCAATTACAGTGTTTTAGAAATGCTGTTTTAAGCGGCTAAGGCTACTTATTCATTAAGCGTGTTTCCTATTTACAAAAATACCTGCTATACTCGTACTTTGGCAACCAAGCGTTGTTTTTTATACCATAGCACGAAATGCAGATGGAGAAGTACACGAACTTTCTCCATTTAACCGACTCTGTATCTCTGAAAATAAAAAAAATAGCTATTGTAGAATGTTCCCGTGAACACACTGTATATAACTCTGAATATTCTCCTTCTCAGCGTTAATATTTCTTATAATCTTAATACTCTCATATTAATATTGCTTATTTATAAATAATTTACAGTATTCTTATTTCACCCACGTTAACGATCCAATTTGCTCGGGAAAAAATGAACCAGCCTATTATATTTTATTATGTGTAAAGCTTAAAAGCGGGAAAATTCTACTCCAAGCTCGCTAATACATCACTCTCCTCTTAAATTTCGTATCCCCTTGTGGATTTAATTTGTTTACTGCCGTCTCATTATCGTGTTGCTTACAATTAGTTAGCAAGCGCAGATGATATTTTTGAAATATTTGCTACAGGAGTCTGCCATTAATCTTCGCATGAAACCTGAAAATCCTCTTTATAATGGAGCCGCCACGTGCCGCTAAATAGACTGTAGAACTCTGCTCAGACTCTATCCATTATGTTTTGTCCTGGAAATCAGATTCTATAGTTTATTAGTAATACCCACCCACTTATTGCTATGCAGTTACAATATATTTTTTTTAATATTTGAGAATTGTTTTTCGATTTATAATACTACATTATTACAACAAGCTAAACAAAGAGGGATTAGCTGCACTTAACCATGGCATGTTAAATACACTTAAAGAAATGGTGCCTATTAGACATCACTTCCTTCGCAACTCCACTGGTAACTGATCGCAAGGGTGGTGGAGGAGTCGCTGTGTTAGTGATCACGGCTCCTAAAAGTTGTTTGCCTACACAGTAAGATATTTCAGCGTGTAAAGCCTAAAGTGTAAGTGGTAAAAAGTTTACGTGTTGAAAGTAACACCTAATTTGGTAAAAGTTACATTTTGTTACCAAATGCAATTTGGTAAAACATGTTGGCATCAGTATTTCAAGTATTTACACCATTTACACCTGAGGGTGTAAATTTTTTTATTTCGCCTGCGCGTAAAGAGTTCTAGGACGTGTGAGGTAGAGATAGCTAAGACACATGATCAGATTCGGGCTGAATCTTGTTTACTTGTTTATTTATGGTAATAGCGTATGTCGTAATATGTTTCATTAATCATGACCGGTTCCATGTTGCTGAAAATTCAATATAAACATTTAGTTAAGTGGCTAAATGTAAATATGGGTGGTTTTCGGCATATGAAAATTGTATATCAAAGGGTAAGTTAGTATTCAATAACTTAATTTTGAAAAATACTTGGTATATGCTTTATAACAACATATAAATATAATTAGGCGATGCAACATAATTAGTGTCTTTCTGATTGATTGTAATTTTAAAAAAAAGTGCTTATAATGAAAGCAGAGAGAACCTTATTGTTATACGCATATATTCCTTGTTACTGTAGCATGGTAATGTGTTTATGGCTTCTGTAGATGTAATATGTATCTTTTTATTTCTAAACATTATATGATAATCACTCTCTAAATACAAATGCTTAGGTATATATTTTACATTTGATTTTCAGACGCCATTACATTCTTGTGTTATGTATCTTTCCTCCGTTCGGTCGGGGGTGCTTGCTAACTTCATTTCCTCATCTTAACTGGTGCCGGGAAGTTTGAAATTTCTACTACTAGAATATTGTTATGCTGTACAATGGTTTTCTCTTTATTTGATAACCTGTATCACATTCAATCTTTGCGAATTTATTACTTAAACCAAATTGTGAATTGTGAATGCAATGATAATTGTATTATTATTACTAATTTGCAGTTGTTATTTTTTATTAATGAGCATACGGACTTCAGCGAAAGCGTACCGACTATAGAGTGATTGCACTAAAAATACTTTATTCAGCCTTAATTATTGTTGGGGACTATTGTTATTCTTATTAATTGCTATCAATTTTTTTGTTTGTATTAACTTCATGTATTAACACAAATTCAATTAATAATTACGTTTATGATGAAAATAATTGATAAATTATGTTACACAATGTCCCAAATCAGTTTCCATAAATAAATAACATTGTGCATATATTGGTATATTACCTATATACCAAAGGAGTAGTGAGTTTTTATTCCGCAGGTGACGTTTATTGACCTAGGGCTCACACTACTTCCATCCTAAACATAATTATTAGTTCATATATCTTGTGTTAATACATTAAGTTAATACAAATAATATTAGTCGTAATTATATTATTATATTATTATTATTACATATACAGTCAAAATTGTTTCTTGTAGCCAAAGAAAAATTTGATATATCCGGGACTCGTGAAATGTTTTTAAGCGACGAAAATGGAGCAATGTTGGATGAAGAGACTTTTGATTTATATATTCAACAAAATCCAAATTGTTTATTATTACTGGGTGAAAAATCATATTTGAGTAAAAAGTATTTATTTTGTTTAATATTTTAAAGCAAAGTATATAACTGTTATTATGTCTGTCGGATGATGAAAGCGATCATTCCAGCGCTTCCACCGTAAGTGTGAGTAGTGTGACATCGGAAGAGAGCCTGACAGATTGTAATACTAATACGGATGACGCAACATTTGCGACACCTGTAATTGCACCAAAAAGAGCAGGCGCAAACATAACTCCAGAGGTATGCACTTCAAACTTAAAAAAATTGACAAAAAAGGGTTCTAGACTCAACGTTTCGTTATTGTACTGAACAACGAAACGTTGAACCTAGAACCTTGTTCTAACTTCTTGAAGAGACCGCTGACATTTTGCATAATTATATTTCATGTTTTATTACTTACTCGTGTATCAGTGTTAATCCATAATGATGTACCTCTAACACTCACGGGTGTACATAATTTCTTGGAATTTTACACGGAATTTTACACGAGTAAGTGTATCAGACAACACGCTTTATAGTGTAGGTTTTACCATATCGTTTTGGTAAATCTTACCAAAATTCACAGTGTAAATTTTACCAAAGATAGTGTGGACTTACATATATAGACCACTTTTAATATTAATTTCTACACGCAATTTCTTACTCTGTAATAAAACTACCAGGTTAATGTTTAGATAGATAAAGATAATTTTAATTATAATTACATTAAATTAACTGCAATTTGGATTATGCCAACATTTATTGCTCAAATAAACGCATTGGTCGTCCTAAATTAATAAAATAGAAGTGCCTAATGAAATAATATGATTGTCTTACATTCCTCGTGTTAAATAAATTACAATTTCAGGGACCTCAACAATATTTTGGTACAATATATTCACCAAAATTGTCTTAACCTGTTTTATTAGTTTAACGTCTGTCGTTCTCTCAGTATCGGCATCTAAATATCTGCTATATATAAATATGTGCTCTTAAGCTGAGTATTAGAATAAGGATAATAATAATTTGTAGGATATCATCAGTAACAATTGATTCTTCTTCCCAAATTCCATTTTTATGAGCAACATAAACAACTTCACAAAAGTTTGTGAATTTAGAGTCCAGTTGCGACCAACCATTGACTAATTGTAATACACGTGGCTGACAATGGCAAGTAAGTGTAAATTACGTGCTGGATAGCCCACAAAGCAATGGTTCGGCAATGTAGTTAGATACAATATAAAATATTGTAATGCCTGAAAAGGGTTGATTATATTGATATCGGTCAGTTCTGTGGTTAATAAATAAAATAAAAAGTTTTTTACATTCTTTTTCGAAATTCAAAAACTCTTGAACACAACTGTAGCGTCAAATTGTATGAAGTGTTTGCTAAGATGTTTTCACATTAAATAAACTGCATGTTTTTCAGAATTAAAAAATGATATGTAGGTAACTAAGTATACCTATGCCTGAGAAAAAAGATTATTTTCCGCAAAGAAATACATTTCTTTAAAAAAGTATATTTCAGAGTAAGAAAGTTTATTTAAATTAAATGCAATGACTTAAGGCTGATGTTACTCCTTTCTTTAACAACTACTAAATTATTTCGTATAGCTTCGTAACATAATATCTTCCACCCGATATTATACGACAAACTTCGATCATGTCATAGCCTCCTCAATGAGTCATGCACGGGCCGCCACTGGTATAGTTACGGGCAAAGTGATTTCGGTTTTACACCGAAATTAATTATTTAAATTATCGGCTGTGATTGCTTTTGATTCGGCCCTTAAGGCAATTTACCACCACATGTATACTACGTACAATTCTTGACCTTGAAGTAAGCAATCAGAAAATAGAACTTATTTCTGTTTTTATTTTGTCTTCGGCATCCTTTGGAATAACATACAAAAAATGCATATCTGTGAAAAAAAGGTTTCACATAAAGAAATTTTATTTAAATTAGATATAATAACTTAAAATTGAAATTAGTGCTTTCTTTGAAGCGATCAAATTATTTCTTTAAAACAATGTCTTTTATTCAAATAAATCAGCTTAACATAAAACAAAAATGTTGCTTGATATATGGTATCAAGCATGATTTCCTTAAACAAACTATTTATTTCATACAAAGTCAGTACAGTTACAGACAAAGTAACTAAATTTACTTAAATTTACGTCATGTTGTATAACTTAAATCATCACCTCATGATGTTCTAAACATATAATAACTTATATAATAGTTTTCTGACCTATAGTAGCAAATACGTTAAATATATTCTATGAGTACAGAAATTGCCGTAAAGATGGCAGGCCTCCTGTTTCACAACACTACTTCTCTATATTCGATATAAGTTTTCTACAGGGCAGACAAAGGTATCAAATATTTATCTATTACCGGTCGGATATATATTTCTTGGGAACTCTTATCAAACCAGTTTCCCCTTTGCATATATGGTGGCCCTTGATTTTCGTGAATCAACTTCCGATGTGAATGGACAACGGGCAACTGGCGTGCAATGGTTTTGACTGTTCTTTTGGCCAATTTGTTAACATCTGTAGTTTCTTATTTACGGAAAACCTATGAGAGCGAAACGGTACTGCAGACAATAGCTGGAGTCTTTATATAATATGCTTGATGAAACAATTTAGTTTGGTCGAATAAACACATTATTAAATCAAAAATATTATTTATTAATGTTAATAATTCCGCCTCTTACAATCAAATAAATATTTGCTTGAATATCAATTGCAGACTTATTCAAATAAGTATGCTCGACTATTCCAAACAAAGAAATTTTATTTTGCGACAGATATCGATTATCTTCAAGTCAAAGTTATATCTTTTCATAAGGAAGAAATATCCTAGCTAAATTACTATTGCAAATAATTCTTTTCTTAGGAGCTCATAAATATTTCTTTGCTATTATTTAAAAGAATAATTTGTTTGGATTAATGCACATTTATTATCGACAGAATGCGATTTTCAGAATGTGTGGTTTTAAGTTAGCGCAGAGATATAATTTTCCTCTATAAAAATAGCGACATGAAAAACATAAAAAAAAATCAATCAAAATCATTCTTATTATTTTTATCCGCTTTAGTTGCGAAGTTGTTTAGCGTAATATTGTTATAATGTCTAATTATATTTTTCAAAATCCTTAATTTGCTTGATACGTATAATATTAAAATTGGAAAACTAAAATTACGTAGCAGTACACATTTTGCAGCTTGACTCATTGTATATATTTCAATAGCTATATGATTATTTAAAGATATCGGAGTATTATTGTTAAAGGTATCTTATTATTCTATCTGTTATTTCACCTAAATTTACAAAAATAATTTCCGCTCATTAAAATGTAAACAAGAAATAAGACAATCGCATATTGGACTTCCGAATTAACTTAGGTGATTTTTTCAAAGGCCCGCCAATGCAAATGTATGTAAATACCAGTGCTGTAAGTTTCCTATAATCATAAAATTATTTCTTTAATGGCCGGCTAATGTAAATATATGTAAATACTGGTGCTATTGATACCAGATAAAATTGGGATCCGGTTTTCAGGTAGCGGATCCGGATCTGAGGTTTCGAATAAAGCATCCGGATTCGAGGTTTCGGATAACGAATCCGGATCCGAGGTTTCAGATGGCGGACCTGAATAACAAAATCTTACGTAAAATGCAAAGCGTTTAACGCACATATTTCAAATTTTCACTAATAATCTATTTAACAGGCATTTAAGAAATAAATAAGCAGCATGTAAATAAAGTAAATTAACATTTAAAGATGCCTGATAAGCATATAAAATATTTTGGTTTCATCCAGCTGCTTTAAAGAATAAACTCTGGTATGATAACGATATTTTCTAGCTGACGTTAGTTATAGGTATGGAGCACATAGAATCTTCCAAATGTTACCTTCACACAATGGTTAATTCATTTATTTTTCTTGTAGAATTTAGCAGCTTTTTAATATTTTGAAAAAGCGTTTCTATTATCCTTTCAGGTAGAAGTGATGAAGAGAAACTTCAAAAATGATTAATACAAATAGGTTGTGTTGTGTAAAAATATGAATAATGAATAATAATGAAAATATTTGTATGTTGAAATCCATGAATGTGGTATGTAATAATGTATAAAAAGAAGAAAGCCCATACATCCACCAAAAGTTTTAAATATATTTAAGACAACATGTCTCCATGACGTTTTAAGACCTGAAGATGGCATCTGCGAGCCGAAACATGTTGTCTTAAATATATTTAAAAACTTTTGGTGAATGTAAGGACGTTTTTCTTCTTTTTATACATTATTATCACATGTGTATTGAATTTTTTGATGTAGTCAGGTTCCTAATTTTCTCTCTGTCCTTCTACAACTTTAGTCAATTGTTGATGCAATACAAAATACCAATACAAATACGAAGTACTTTCTTATTCTTTTTTCTTAAATTCTTCCACCATTTACAGACGCTGGATGAGTTTGGTCACGACTTTGATCTATTAACCCATTTCTTGCATGCTTTTCGATAGATCTGGAAAGGAATTCTTCACATCACATGATTCTTCTCATTGCTCGTCTTATTTCCCCTATTTTATCGTTCGAATTCTTTCCTGGTCTTCTTTTTTCTTTGATTTACACTTTTGCCTCTAGCATCTTTTTTAATCAGTGACTTTTTCCATCCTTACTATACTTATGTTTATACCATTTCAGTTGCTTTTTCTCGATTTTATTGATTTTCACTTCTTGATTTACTTTTACACTTATTTCTTCTTACAAATTATATCCTATTTGATCTTCCCACCTTCTTTTTAGGTACTTCATTGCATTGTTGCATTCCTGCTTCTGCTGTTAGTATTGTTGGCTATCATGGTTTTGGATTGTTCAGTATTTAATAATGATATAATATATAATATATAGGCACTACAGGCCTTGAAGAGAGTTGAGTCGTTGAGAAGTGTTGCCCGAACGGGCACCTATTCAACAACCGGTAACGCATATTGCTGCTTGACTTGCAAGATTGGCAATGATGCCTTCTCAGCCGTATTGCCGCCTTTTTACTATTTATCTCAAGATTCAATTTCTTAATTGCCTTTGTCCATATCTCCATTAAGTTTTTCATCTTCTGCTGCTTCATTGCTTGCTGTTACTTTGTTCTAATCGTATGTTTCTTATCAGTTTGTCCATTAACATTATATTACTATATATAGGTGAACTTTTCGAACTTCTAGTAGAAATTTGGTTTCTAAATTTGCAGAGTAGTCATGGCCAACTATGCTCAATTTAAGGAAAATATTTTCAGCCTTATAGCACTTTCGGTATACAGGGTGTCGATATCAACTTTCTTATTTTAATGGAGTGGTGCAATTTTTATGGGTCCAGTATATTGCTTGCATCATTTTTGATAAGTTTGTATTAATGTTTCCTATATCCAAAGCTGATCGTTTTTGAGATATTTGAAATTTTGTCAAAATTTTGACGTTTGCACTCCTTCCAATAAAATTAAATATCTCATAGACTATTAGACATTAAGATATTCTACTGATGTGGATGCAAGTACACGATCATAGGTATTGACTGCGACAGCGGTAACTGCAATATCCTGCACAGGGTATTCAGAAACTCATATGATCCGATATGGGTATCTTGAAAGAAAAAAAAAACCTTTTTCAAGTGGAATGTTGAATTTTTCACTGCAGCATTGAATGCAGTGCAAAATTCTACATCGATTAGTATTAAGGTTTAGTGTACCTATTTCTGATAGTTTTTGAAATATTCACATTTATTTCATAAAACACACAGAAATATGCCAAAGTTCTACCGTTAAGCAAGTTATTCAAAACACTTAGTATAGTATTTCTCAAAATGGTCTCTTCTTGCATTCATTTGTAACAATATTTGAAATATTTATTGTGACTAGTTTTCTTATTATTAGTAAAATTCATTTGAAGACGTATACAATAATTATTAGATATGAGTGTTATTACATGTTAACAACTGAACGCTTTGTTTACTTTATTTAACATTTAACTTTCTTGTAAATTTATACTTTACATGAATATGGACAAATCTATAATGCGTTTACTTTTAATATAATTTAATAACTTTCTTTACAAATAATTTAAAAAGATTTTGAAAGCATATGCTGTCATATAACGTTAACCATGTGTTCATTTGTTACTGTGTAATCAACGTGGCTAATCATGTTGTCTGTTGCGCACAATTAAATGAATATTGCTAATAATAAGGAAACTAGTCACAATAAATACTTCAATTATTATTACAAATTTCTTGTGTCAGTAGGTATTTTCTTGAAGGCAGTAATTAAATGTAATAATAAGTTTGTTAGTGAATACATGGCTTAATTGATTTGTTTAGTTAATTAGTCAATGCATAATTAACGTGTCCATAATATCTTCTTCAGTGAGGAACAGATTTGTTAATTTACATGTGTGGTTAAGAAAATAAAGAAAACGTGGAAACAATTACAAGGTTCTATAATTTAAAATCACAAATTAAGCATAGTGTAGGACACTTTGTCCTGCTCTGTTGTACCCGGCACATCATTTTCTGCTTTCAAAATATTGTTTGTTGTAATCGTAACATCTTATTAAGGCTGAAAATATTTTCCTTAAATCATAGTCGGCCATGACTACTCTACAAGTTTCTAAATCAAATTCCTAATAGAAGTTCGGAAAATTCTAATGACTCAGTTCGGTGGGACACCCTGTATAATATTATAAACAGCAACGGCCTTAAACTATCAGTTTGTTCTATTTTTTTTAACACTCTCCCCTCACCCTCTTTCGACTTTTTTATATTATATTTCTGTTGGCTGAGAGAGTTCTTCTTCTGTGATGGTTCTTCCGTATAAGTATGTTATTTGTTTGTCTACCTGTATACACTCGCTCGTTTTTCAATTCATTTCCAGCGTCCTTCCGAATCTCAATATCTTTTCCATAACCTTCGTAATTTATCGTAATATCGATCTACAGTTGCTATATTTAGGGGGCATCCTTTTTTATATATGGACAAGATAATATAATTTTTTTCCCAGCAGGAAGGGGGAAAAGTAAGGAAAAGTAAGTGACATTGACATGATGAAACTGTACATCTTCAATATGGGACATTATTGATAGATGACATTAGTATATTCACCCCAGTTTGAGCCCATTTATGAGATAATTGCTAGATTATTAGGTATTAAATTCAATGAAACTACTATTAAACACTTTTAAAACAACTTGACAGTTCTCAAAAAATATTTGACAGATTAAGCCTACTATCTATCATGTCACTTACATGTATATGTTTATTATTTTTAGACATTTAGTTAAAATTGGACTGCTGGGAAAAAGTTGTATTCAAACTACGTGAGGAAAGTATTGTAATATTTATGGAACACTTTTCTCCCTTGGTTTGAAATATACTATTCCTAGTCTTTTGAAATAGCTTGAGTTTTCCCATGCTATTCTAAAATTTTCTAATACTCATTTCTTTGTATTCAATCCTAGATATTATGTCATTTCTGAATCGATTTTGTCTATTCCGCTTGTTTTATCCATTTTCATTTTCATTAACGCATCTTCCAGTTCACGTATAGTAATTACATCTACCATTTATTTCGTCGTTTGTTTATTCTTACATTTTAGTCTGTGATTATAATAATTCCATCGTTCTCTCATAAAATAGCGACGCTTTTAACATCTATCTCAAAGAAAGCCGAAATTTATACGTTTATGTAGGTATGTCCTATAAAATATGATATCGCGAAATATAAATAATGTTTTGTAGTTGATTCATATATTATTTATTATAATAATGTACTGATGACGCTACCTACAAAACAATTAGGGAGACTGGAATAATAAACTAACAGGGCGTCTAAACGAATGCGTGAGAGTGTCTTATCCACGAGAGTAGGCCAAGCGCGGAGCGTAGATTGAAATAAACTCCAGTAGCGGCAGTAGTTTTTGCGTTGCGTGCGTGTACGAATAGCAACGTTTAATCAATCCGGCGAAGGCGCAATAGCCAGTAGAAAGTGGCATCCTTCCGTTGATTGTACGCTATCGCAACCTTAACCTATGCAAGAGAATCTAGAAGATATCACGATTATTCAAAATAGCATCCGGTTAAGTCATGCGAAATAAATCCTCGCGACTATTGACATTTATGGAGTGCTTATAACGTTATTATTTTGAAAAACGGGCGCAATTTCGAAGCTTCGGGGTGAATTGCAAATATTTGAAGCTTCAATGAAATTGATGTAAAATTACACCATGAATATTCAAATATTATGAAAGCGTTATTGCGTTTACGTAAATTACTAAGAACGAATGATAGTAGAATGCTAATGGCGTGCTTTTTTTTTATTTCTATTATAAAATTATTACCCGTGTCTTGTATTATTTCGACCGTTGGATTTTAATAATAACATACAGATACATCCGAATTTATGCGTTTGGTTTAAATTACATCATCGTTAGTGATTATTAGAGTTGGGCAAATTTTCCGGCACGGTAGGTACGCATTCGGAACGTGCGCTCCAACTCATGTACTCCAATAAAGCAGATGAACCGTAGAGTTGCAAGTCAGTAACAACAGTGCCTGTTTTTCTTATAAAATGTAGGAATTTAATTTTATTTAAATATATAGTGATATAAAATGCGTATGCATCGTAAGATGGCCGGTTTGTTCGCCCGCTTTGTCAGAATTTGTCCCCAAGAAAAATTTGCACAACTGTATTAATATGACTTATGTTTTATAAATACATATTAAATTACAATAATACGATTGATCTGCTTTATTTATATTACGTTATTTGAGGCCCGCTTCGCGATACGTATCTGCTCCGCCGGACAATTGCCCAACTCTAGTGATTATAACTTATTGGACTTATTACTCTCAATGCAAGTTGTGACGTTGGTATATATTAATTGGCTGAAGATTTATAGCGCCTTTTTTCACGTAGTTTTTTTATTTCTGACAGCAATATAAAATGTTTTAGTTTATTCTATTACTGATTGTGCTTCTTACGAAGCCGCACATATTACCGTTTTATGGAAACATCATCGAACATTTCAATGAAAGCTGATTTTTTTACCAACGCATTTTTTAGGGGTTTTCTACCCCGTGTACACCCATCATTTATGCATCATCATGCATAAATAATATACATTTACCCCTTAATAGCATATATTAATTTGAAAAATGTAGGAGGGATATAATACGTTCATAGAAAGGACAATTGTCATACCTTACCATAATTTTGTGAAGAATTCCGCACCAACTAATAATAAACTTACACGAATTCGGTTTAATACTTACGATTAAAAAACTGAACATGTGTAATGTACAATAGTTATTTTTAAATAAAATTATAAAATACCTTTTTGTTATTAAAAAATTACCTTTTTTGTTTAATCTACATTTTCACACATTATATATTTTTAAATTACGAAATACTTACACACGTACGTTCGTCAGTTGTATTTATTTTTAGTGTGTTGTAACTTTCAAGGCATTACGATTACTAAGTCGGTTTAGTAAGTGACAAAACGGGTAATATAAACATATATGGATATTAGGGCTGTCGAAACTCATCTTTTTCAGTCGGGTACTCGTCCAGTGCACTATCCATTTTCTTGTTCCTCAGGAATCCAGTTTACGCGAAATCGGATATTATGTGAAATCGAGTATTACATATTACATCTATACTATACATATTTATAAATATTTTTGTAACCCATATTCACAGCTTATCCAGAATCGTTCATAAAAATTCGGTATTCGGTTTCGAGTACCCAGAATTGATCAGATATTGATAGTGAAGGACGTAATAGTGTGCAATTGTTTTTTTCTTTAGTCCACGATATGGAGAGAAGGAAGATTAGGTTCACCATTGATTTCGGGTATCTAATACCCGATTTTGCATAATACTCAATCTCACGTAATATCCAATTTCGGGTAATATTCGATTCCCGGGTAAAAAGAACATGGGACGAGTCCCCGGCTCCTGAAAAGACGAGTTTCGACAGCTATAGTATAAATGTACAAAGTAGAAAGTTGCAAGCTGTAGGTTGCATTCTGGGCGATTGGAAATTGGAAGGACTTCAACTGTAGACGTAGCTAAGTACGAAGCCACAGCATAGATTTATTAACGTTCCGCGAATTGTCTTATTTCGGCCGAATTAAATTGAGCGTGATATTCATTCTCTCGCTAAAACTCAATCTTATATTGCTATTGATGGTATGAATAACAGATTGATAATCAACTGTCTAAGCGGGTTACTGTAAACACGATTTATGAAGTGTGTAAAAGTAATATTAAATTTAACATTACATTTGTATTAGTGAAAAGGGAAATAATAAGACAATACTCATTCAAATATAAATTAATATTGCATTTAATATATGGATAACATACAGTATTCTCTATAATATAAAATTTAATAAAAATACATTCTGGCTTTTCATGAACTCCAACACATGAAAGTGTTGATTTGTGGTGAAAATGTCTTGGAATTTGTGCTTTATAAATCAGATTTTGTGCGGGCGTCTGACAACTATTTGGTCGGTAACTATATGTTTTGGCCTGCTGGTCTGGACGGTTCCGAAGTTGGCTTTCGGTGGCTCGTCTTCTTTTTCGCTTAAAAAGACACTTCTTTTTGCAACTCTATTTAATTAAATTTACATAATATACATCTGCTGTTTTGACTTTTTAGTAGTTGAATGTTATATCAACAACCTTTTTTTTGTTACATTCTCTCAACACACTTGAATGAACCTTACATAAGGTATAACTCTTGATAACTCGGTGGTAATCGCTTTAAATTAGAAAAATACTGATTTATAGACGAATATCGTTTTTATTTATGGCTTTAAAATAATTTGTGATCTATACGTTTGTTTAGATATTTTGTTCAGAATGTGTAATAAACGATTTAAGAAGACTCTTTCAATTACTTGGTTATTATTTTTTAAAGTTTTTTACAACATTACGTTGTTATGTCAATTAAACAAATTACGGTTAGAAACGTCACACCATATTAAAATTTTAGACATTTTATTTTTTTATGTTAAAATTATAATATGTTGCGACGTTTTTAATCATATTGTTTAATTGACATAACAATTGTAATGTTGTAAAAAACAACTTTAAAAAATAATAAATAATAAGTAATTGAAGAAGTGAAAAATGGTGGAAATGTTTTACAACTTTTAAGAAGTTTTTTTATTATTACTCAGCCAGTAATCCATTAAACCAATTAAAAAGGAAAGATAATCTACAATGGCTACGAAAAATAATAACCAAGAATTAATACTTTGATTACTACCGAACTGTGCGGTATTAAGCAAGTAATATTACTTATATTAAGTAAGTGTATCGTTTACTGTCAAAAATTATTTAACTTGTATGTAATTTGGCACGATTCGAAATCGTATTATCTAAACTAGTCATTTACCTTAGGCGTATATTACACTATAAAAGATCTTTGATAAAAGATTTATTTATGATCTAGTATATGTCTTATACAGTGCATTTTGAAATATTAGAGTTGCAGTTTTTCCTAAAAAATGTTATTATCAAATATTTATAACGTAAAAAGTTTCTCCAGAAAGCACCTTGGTTTAAGAAGCGTTGAAATTTTTAAGGCCACCAAGTGCTTACAGCCAGGTATACTCATATTTCAATAGCACAGACATATCGTATGATGAGCTAATAGTATAAATGCATTATAGCAGCCAACATCCTAAATATATATTTTTTCAACAGTAGATAACAGATCCCGTATAGGAAAATTTGCCAAACAAATATATTACAAAAAAATACGGATTACTTTCTCTGTTTGTCTCATTGTTCTAGTATGAAATTTAAAATTGATTAATGTACATATTTATTGATTCCTTAGATATAAATATTTAATATAAAATAGATTGTGACTCGATAGATAGTAATTAATATGTCTATTTCATCTCAAATTTTTAACAATATAGCGCGCTCATCGACTAGTAGATCGCAGGATATTTACTATACAGGATAAATATTTATATTTGGCGTCATTCACCTGTAATCAATGATCATTCACTTCTCTTCCTGTTAATCTACTGCAATTTAAAAACTTATCACTCGTCTGCGCGGCATATTTTCTGATTCGCTGTGTAGAATACTAATATTAAAAATACGTATTTAATCTATATGTAAATTTAATTGTTTTACAAGCAAGGCCAATGTTTTACATGGACAACAATGAACACTACAATCATTGTATCACGTATAACATGTGGTATGCCTACAAGTTTTAATGATAGTCGGAAAGCGCTGGAAGTTTGTTTACACATTAATATTTAGAAGACAATAACATTAAAACAATAAACGATTTATTTTATTTTTGTAAAGCGAATAGATTCATTGTACCAGAAAAAAAGTAAATGATTTATGGCAATGTCATATCTAGCAGCACAGAATAATACTTATCTACATAATTTCTAACAGAAAAAAAATAATAAATCGCCAATAACACAATTATTAAGAGCAATCATTAGCCGGTTGCTAATAATACATTTCTTAAGCTATTGAAAACACTTATTATTGTTAATTGCTAAGGTATGGTGTATTCTAGTAGCTGTTAAATTACCTTAATCGTGACGATTTAACGACACAAAATCTTCTATATTAAAGTATCCAACTAATTAGTTCGAAGAACAAATATGGACCTTGAACACCTGTGCGTCTCTTCTTATATTTAGCATAGCAAAGCTTCAATAATTTAGTTAAGTAAAAAATTCTGATTATGTTCATTATTTAAAAGAGAATAATTCCACTGTTGTGTCACCATGCTCACTATACTTTTTGTTAGGGGGTTTGCGTAGAAAAAAAGAACATTTTTGCGGAGATTGATTCTGTTATTTTATTGTAAATAAAATACGTATTTCAGCGTCATAATATCAACCGAGTGTTACACACGTTTTTAATGTGACCCTAATCTAATTTATTATTTAATTACATCTAGTAAGTAATATATATCTGATAAATGCGTCACTCGCCATGATTTCTGAGTAATTCAAACCAGATAGAGGCTTTCACTGATATAAGATTTGGGAATCTATTTTCTAAGGTACCAAAATGCCTATTGTCATACGATCCAGAAGCTGTTTCGTGCTCGAAAAAGTGAGAATAACATATGCCGCTATAAAAAATGCAGCAATCACACAAAGATGAATTGAAATATATTAAAAAGATACACGTTTCATTATCCTTAGACATACAAACGAAAGTGCCCAGTGACGTACATAAATGTATTGGATTGTAAATCTTCATTTCAGCTCACAGTTGTTTCTAGGCACCCTTTAATTCAGTACAATAAATTCAGATGAAGAAAATAAGACATCCGCGCATCCAGCTGTATGTCGTGATTTTTATACAGTAAAGCAGTAACCCACAATGTATGTACATAAATGAATTACAGTTAAGACTTTAAATTTAAACATGAAGGATGTATTGCATTAATCGTGTTGCTTTTACAAATATGTCTCTCAATCTTTTCCTAGTATTAATTGCAACAGCTTATGTGTTTCAAATCTCGGTTCAATGTTAACCACTGTTGTAGTTTGTAGTTTCAGATCGACACTTTAGCAAATATCTTCGCGCTAATAATGAGATTTCCCTCTTAAATTCTCATTCAATTATGCTATCACTTATTAAGTATATATAGGAATTTCTCCGTATAATACATTACGTTGACCAGTAGCACTGGAGATCCTTGGTAATGTGACCTAATTATTAATTAGTTAGTAAATTAACGTGCGTATAGTTGTTTAAAGCCGTCCCACAATTATTTATCCTTTATAGATAAATATTGTAGTTTCAGATCGACAATTTAGCAAATATCTTCGCGTTAGTAATGAGATTTCTATCTTTAATTCTCATTCAATTATTCTTCCACTTAAAAAATTAATTGCTAAACCTTTAAACACACCTATGAGTAGTTATGTTTTTGATAATTTAATTCGCTTATTTAAAGAAACCTTTCAATATAAAACGGAAGTTGTTGAGGAACAATTGAGAAACCATTCGATTTAATTTAGAAGACTTTGAAAGAAAGTTATACCACAACTTGAGTTTCAATTCATTTTTCAAAAAGTATACACATGTTGTATTGCTTATATACCTTTCAAGAAAACAGATTTTACCCTAAATTTGTTCACTATTTAGTTTATATAATTTAAAATACAAATACGTCACACTATAAAATTATTAAAATATAAAGAATAAGTTTAGTAATAGACCCTGTATAAGATGTAGAACTTTATTTCATTTCTAATTTGCATATGTGTAGAATAAACCTTTAAGACAGCTTGCGGTATTTGAAGAATTTTCTAATAGCTTTAATGCTTTCTAATGTAAATACGATATAATTTTACAATAAAATTGTCAGCTGCCAAAATGTTTTCAAACTTCTAACACTAATCAATATTTGTTAATTTTCATTTATTCCGTATACGTATTGCTGTGACTGCATGAGTTAAAGCATATAAGTAAAGAGAAATTAAAAATGACAAAATTAATTTAGCTAGCTCAGCAAAAATGAATTCAAAAGGGCGCCAGAGATACTTAAATCTCAAGGGAACTTTTATTAAAAAGTAATAGTGGGCGGTTGCAAAAATGACTTTCATTAAAATTCCCAAAAATTGAAATGGCAGATTCAAAAATAAAAGAACTAGTGATTTTAAAATGATATACAATCATTAAATTTATTGTGCAAAAAGAAAAAAAAAAAAACATTTAATAACAACAATAATGCAGAAAATAAACCTTGAATTTAAGATTCTGGTCAAACAAAAACTGCAAGAATTTACTATGACAAGGACGATTTAAAATCCTTTAACAAACAAAATGGAAGATTCGTTCTAGAAGGAATTTCGTATACCACGAAAAAAAACATCCACGCGGTCACGAAATTTAAAACAAACTAAAATTTTAATACAAATGACGTAAAGAAACAAGCAAAATCAAAAATGAAATTAAAAACAAGCTCACAGCTTCACTTCACCTGCCCCGAGGTGATAAAATAAAATTAAATTGAAAATTACTAATAAAAAACGGAAAATTTAAACTCTAAACGCGCTTACTTCTAAAACGAATATAATTAAAAAGCCTTACATGTAATGTGCACAAATACATAAACACTAATTAACAAAAGAATTACAAGATAGACGATTTTACAAACAAAAACGAGCTACATCTTAACTGAAACGGATTACCATTACGGTAACCGAAAACAACACATCTATACGCGGCCTCGTCTATCTGATAACTCTTCCGGGCCTCAAGGTAACACGGCATATATATGAAATTTACAATTCGTGCGTTCAACGCACAGCGCAACGCTAAGAAAAAAACTAGCAAATAAACTATACAATACAGGAGTACGCAAAATGTACAAATAAAAGAAATAATATATACAATTGTCCAAAAAAAAAGCTACTAAAAATTAAAACAAAATTCTTAACAAAACTTATGGAAACTCTATCATTGTTTTGACAAGGCTGATAAGGGATAAATAAAAATACACATTTGAATTTCCGAAACCCGGGGTGCCAGACCACAGCACATCTCCCAATTACTAACGGGAAAACGAAAGTGTCAACGAAAATTGAGTTTTTCCGCTTAGAAATTGTCCGCACACAAAAAAGCAATATTCTGAAGTGTCTCGCACTAACCAAACAATACCGTATCTCCGCACACAGGGGTGAAAACGTCACTTCCGGGTGATGAAAACTACCCGGGGTCGTGGTGGGAGAGTCCAACATACCATCCGGTTGATCCAGTTTTGAACAGCAATCGGCATAGCAGTCGGTATGGCAGACGATGTGGCAGTCGGTGTGGCAGTGGTGGGTCTGCATCATGAAGAACTTCTTCACTCCATGGATGTATCTCTCGCTTGTAACTCCAGAAGATAACTCGAAAATAGAGAAATTCTTTTAAATTGTGCTCCAACATGGCTTCAGGAACGGGATTCTTAAATTTGACAGGGTTTGACTTGATCTGAAGAGAGTGTTCGGCATCAACGACAATAATGGGCAACTTATTTTGTAAGGATACATGCTGGTTGAAAATTTCCTCGACTTCAGCTTCATTCTTCACATCAGAATTGATTTTACTTTGATTTTCGACATCTGGGGATTCGATGTGGGAATTGTTGACTACTTCTGGGAATTCTTCTTCAGAATAGTTGACTACTTCTGGGAATTCTTTTTGGGAATTGTTGATTACTTCTGGGAATTCTTCTTGGGAATTGTTGATTACTTCTGGGAATTCTGCTTGGGAATTGTTGACTTCTTCTTTCTCTACCTCTAACTCACCAAAAACCTCAACCTCAATATCCTCTTCGGATCCAACATCTCTAACAACTTTTCGCTACCTTGTATTCATCACCTCTAACTTTCCGCAACCTTGTATTTCAAACTTAAAACTATCATCACAATATTTCATTTTCATCATCCTTTCTCATCATCATAATTTCCATTATTCAACATCATCATTTTCATCATCAACATTTCATCATCATTTTCCTCTTCTCTACCTAAACTATTAATATTATCTTCCCTTTCTCTATCTACATCATCAACAACTTTCTCTTCCCTTTCTTTATCTAAATCAACAACATTTTCATCAACTTTATCTTCCCTTTCTTTATCTAAATCATCAAGAACTTCAACTTGCCTTTCTTTACTCAAATTAACAACATTATCAACAATTTCTCCTCATTAGAAGTATCTGAACCCCGATTGATTTTATCCCCTTCCGTCTGAATATCTTTCTTTTCTACATCAACTACACTATGATCTTTTTTCAACCATCCATCCAATTTCTCAATACTTCTGTCATAATTCTGTATCATTTGTTTCATCATTGCCATCATCTCATACATACTATTAATACTTTCCTTAAAACTGTCTCCCTGAATATCCTTTTCGTCCATCCTTCCCTTTTGTCCTGCCACAATTTGCTTTTCGTCCATCCTTCCCTTTTGTCCTGCCACAACCGACTCCTTCCTGCCATGAGTTCCTTGGCTCCGCCAACTCTGGTCTCCAGGAACGTCCACTTCCTGATCCCTCGTGGTCCTGTCCATCTTCATTCTCGCAGCGGTGTATATAAAATTTTTTAAACACACGAATATCAGCCTTATCAACGCAACGAGAAATTCTCACAAATTCAAAACACGGGATCCTAATCTTACTAATTACAATTACAATCATATCGTGCCTCGCACATTGGGATTGCCATAAATATATGCTCAAAAACTGCATGAGAATTTACAATTAACAAAAAAAACTGCAATAATGTCGTGCCTCGCACGTTGGTCGCCAAAAATATATGCTGTGAACTGATGGTCCAAGCATATAAATAAAGAGAAATTAAAAATGACAAAATTAATTTAGCTAGCTCAGCAAAAATGAATTCAAAAGGGCGCCAGAGATACTTAAATCTCAAGGGAACTTTTATTAAAAAGTAATAGTGGGCGGTTCAAAAATGACTTTCATTAAAATTCCCAAAAATTGAAATGGCAGATTCAAAAATAAAAGAACTAGTGATTTTAAAATGATATACAATCATTAAATTTATTGTGCAAAAAGAAAAAAAAAAACATTTAATAACAACAATAATGCAGAAAATAAACCTTGAATTTAAGATTCTGGTCAAACAAAAACTGCAAGAATTTACTATGACAAAGGACGATTTAAAATCCTTTAACAAACAAAATGGAAGATTCGTTCTAGAAGGAATTTCGTATACCACGAAAAAAAACATCCACGCGGTCACGAAATTTAAAACAAACTAAATTTTAATACAAATGACGTAAAGAAACAAGCAAAATCAAAAATGAAATTAAAAACAAGCTCACAGCTTCACTTCACCTGCCCCGAGGTGATAAAATAAAATTAAATTGAAAATTACTAATAAAAAACGGAAAATTTAAACTCTAAACGCGCTTACTTCTAAAACGAATATAATTAAAAAGCCTTACATGTAATGTGCACAAATACATAAACACTAATTAACAAAAGAATTACTAGATAGACGATTTTAAACAAAAACGAGCTACATCTTAACTGAAACGGATTACCATAACGGTAACCGAAAACTATACAACAATACGCGGGCTCGTCTATCTGATAACTCTTCCGGGCCTCAAGGTAACACGGCATATATATGAAATTTACATTCGTGCGTTCAATGCACAGCGCAACGCTAAGAAAAAAACTAGCAAATAAACTATACAATACAGGAGTACGCAAAATGTACAAATAAAAGAAATAATATATACAATTGTCCAAAAAAAAAGCTACTAAAAATTAAAACAAAATTCTTAACAAAACTTATGGAAACTCTATCATTGTTTTGACAAGGCTGATAAGGGATAAATAAAAATACACATTTGAATTTCCGAAACCCGGGGTGCCAGACCACAGCAGTATATTAGAAAAGAAATGACGTTTACTTAGTATTAGGTATAAAATAATGCAAAGACAACGAAGGAGTACCTAAATATAGTCCGTGAATGGACGGTCGTATACCTGCAAAATTACAGAGAATCATTTACTGACTTTCCCTATTAGCATAGAAATCTGCATTACTCTTACACAGCGTGCATTAGGTCGAGAAAGGTCTAGTTTTAGGTGATCGCTGCTGTATATGTATATGGACAATACATAGCCTTTAAATCTAAAATTATCCAACTAAAACCGAAAACCCATCGAATCTTCTGCTGGATGCGCGGACATGTAAACAACGCAGGACACGTAATTGAAAAATCTGCTACAGAACAAAGAAGATGTCGAATTTACCACAACACCACAGTTTTTATATGTGAGTAACATATACTTGTTTTCACTGGTATCACTGAAAGTAAAAAGAGAGATTGTGTATATAGCCAACGTTGCGTTTTCGTAACAACATTTTTTGCATATGACTACCAACAAATTTCATATATAGAAATAATACAAATTTGCCCAATTTTTTATTATTTATATGTGGCGGTTAATGAAGTCAATAAGAATTATTAATGGTTTTACTCATATCGGGATTAACTTAAATTAAATCTGTTATTCTCTGAATTAGTAAAGGATGTAAAGGAATGGAAACCTATTCTTGTAATGAATAACGCAAGCTAATAGATTTATTTCAATCTTTCATGTTACAGCAATCTGATATATCTTTGAGAATCTTTAATTACGTAAACGATCAAATTAGTTAGAGATGGCGGAAATTGCGTACAACCTTCATTATGGACATTAATCCGCTTGCATACTTAAGTATATACTTGAACACTAAAAGAAAACACAAGATGTTCACCTTAAACGTACAATTATCCTTAACTAACAAAGCATTTCTTAATCATTAATTCCCGATTTGTATATCG
Source organism: Protaetia brevitarsis (assembly GCA_004143645.1). Classification (NCBI taxonomy): domain Eukaryota; kingdom Metazoa; phylum Arthropoda; class Insecta; order Coleoptera; family Scarabaeidae; genus Protaetia; species Protaetia brevitarsis. Next base: position 5,181 of record RXPK01000889.1, on the reverse strand, counting down.
GTTGATCGCGTTCTATGTGGCATTAACTCGCCAAATAAGCTAAAAGAAGTTGATGCAGTCAATAAGAGAATTTCATATATGTTAGCATGCGTATCACGTGTCATATCATTCTTACCTCGAAACAAATAATTGTTACAAAAGCTTTTCAGAATTTTCTTGGGAATTCTTAACATAGTTCAGTACTATTAAAACTAAATTGTTTTATGTGTAAATGGTATTGCTGATATGTTAATACAATGCAGTATATCCTTTATTTAAGATTCTATCAATAAGTATAATCTAATATGATAATAGAAATATTATTTTAGGGGGATATTACACTATAAAACTTCCTTAAAAAAAATCTTCGATAAGAGATATTTGATTAAGAACTTTTATAGTATAATACCCGCCTAAAAATAGAGCAATATACAAGCGCAGAGAATTAAGTGAATACCTCTAAAAAAATTTCAAAACATCAGAAACTCCAGGCGAAATTTTTCACGCGATTTCGTAAAGTATTTATAATTTACACTTTTCAATTCTAAGTCCAGTTCTTAGATTCTATTCTCTATTCATAAGTTAGATGGCCTCTACGAACGGCTCATAAATAATAGAACTCAGAGATTAAGCTTGAATCGTGCCTACATACATCTACATTAGACACTGAATTTTGGAGGAAAGTTATATTTAGTGATATACCGAAATTTAATTTAGACGTGTTGCAGCAACTTCTATGAACTCTGAAGAATCAGCACTACATCAGAAGTTGTAACTACTCCTCATGTCGTCTGAGTAAAGTAATATATTTTTTTAGCGCTAGGCAGCGATGAACCTTATAGAAAGGCCCAATAGTGAGTCCAAGTAGCGAAAACGCAGAAAAAAAAAACCTAAAATTTTACTAGTGCTCATATCGACTTGTCATTTGAGCTTATTCGGACGACATCAACAAATTTCATTACTAAGAAAATACATACACCTAGAAACTATTAGTTCCACCGATCATGTATATGTTTCAGCACGCAATGAGATTCGATTAAAAATAAATATTGTGCACAAAAAATTTAAAATATTTATATTTAATAACATGATTTTTAAAGAATTTTAAATAAATAGTTCTAATACTTCTTTCCATTCACTGGAAATATTTTTTAGTTCAGGTTGCAAAGTCAAAATTAATGGGCCAGATGATTCTAAAATTCTATAAAATCTACATGGGTGGATATGCGAAGAGTTCTTTCTAGCGCGTTTCAAACTGTTTTATAATCTTTGTTTTTGCTCTCTGATAGATTGATTGAATTTAAAAACGATTATTTCCAATAAAAACTATTTCTTTCTCTTAAAAAATATTTACTACCATAGAAAAATAATTTTTTTAACGTAATTGTTCTGAATAGAAGCAATCTTTTTACTAGTGAATGAGATAGAGAGAACTGCAACTATTTTGTATGATGAGAATGAACGATATGGATATATATCAACAATATTTTCATGTAAGATGATTTAAAAGTAACGGACTACCCTGACAATCCTTCAATATAGTCATCACAGATTACTAACAGCGAAAAAGATGTGCGTAAAATTTGTAGAGATTTGAGTGAGCTACTTCATCTTGATTTAAATCTATTTCAATACGAGGATTCCATCATTGAAAACAAGATCTGAGTTATCCCATGAATGTAGTTCCTTGTGTACTGCATTCTGAGATCGTAAAGTGCTCTTCCAAAACGGGAGGTCAAAGGACGAGCTTTTATTTGAAAAACACAAACTGATTTTCAATTGATCTTGAAAAAACAAATCAAGGTAAGACAATTTATTGAAAATAGCTTTTATTTTGCTATACGGAGATATATTATGTGAGTATGTAACGGGCAAAGAACTGTTGAATGCTATTCACGTACAGCGACAATATTATTTACTATTTGTCATGAATGTACCTTTCAGAAATTCCAAAAACTTTTCAATATGGCGTGAATTATTTAGGAACGATAACGAAAGCATTGTAGTTGCTGACGATATCGACAAAGATTAATTATTTTTTTTATTTTTATTTGTTGAATAAATAGTTCATTAAACTTACATTGATAACTTATTTTTCTATGATATTTACATGATATCAACTGTTTAAAATTGTTTTAAAATATATACAACTGACATTATAATAGTTTGTGGATTTACTAATAAATAAGAAATTGTCATTGTAAGAGTTGCTTCTCATGTTTTTGCTTGTACTATTTCATACTATTTGGATCATCTAGAAAAAAGATAAAGTATTAGCAAAATGGTAAGAGAAGATATACTAACATTTTAGTGACTATACTGATCGACAGAAGCCATTTTTTTTACAATGCCGGTATGCATAAATTCTTTTTTTCGTACGTAACTATTGGACAGCCCAAGCGTGACATACACATTTTCAAAAAAAATTTTCTTTCCCCGAAGAGCATTCAATATCCAGAGCTGAAAATTTATCTGTGGCCCATATCTAGAAGGTCAGATATACGTATACTTCAATTTTCTCCCGGTAACCCATACTTACCCGACTGCAGTCTTTAGTCACAAATTTAAGACTGACAAAGAATTCAGTGTAAAGGTTTTATCAAATATCCTATACCTATGAGTGATTTGTTGTTATCGGAAAACAATAGAAAGTCGTTACGACAACCTCAGACAAGCATCGTATGATGTCAAACATTGAGGCTCGTGAGTTTACTCATGGTGGTTGACACCTGAAAATAGCTGAAAGCTATTCGAAGATCGGAGATTTCCGGAGAGACACAAAAATTACTATGCGTAATTTAGGATTGGATTCCTTGCTTACATATGGATAAGATTCAAGAAGTCTCTCCCGAATACACTTGCGTTTGGAACTGACCATAAGATGATATAAGTATTGTGCACAACAGCTTTAAGTGGCGCGCTATTTTTAGACAAAATACCAAATACCTCAAAATTAACCAAGCATAGATTATTATGTTTTTGGATGGCTGACTATATCGAAACTATTTCGAAGGTTGTCAAAACCTATATAAAGGAATGTATCGTAAAAAGTACGAGTTTCTGAGAAAAATAAGTAAAGGAAATAATAGTTTTTGGTTTAATGAAAAAGAACTAAAAAAATACGAACTTCAAATCCTTAAAAAACTAAATTTAAAGCATCATCGCCTATAAGCAAATTTCGCCTTAAATGGTTGACAAATCGATTGAAGGAAAAGTTTAAAAACATCTTAATTAGTTCTTCTTCTTAGTCTCCGAGAAATATTTCTTGGTGGTGTTTTTGTACATCCAGTAACCTTTATTACTTAAATTATTTATATTTACTTATTATTATACGTTAACAGTGGTTGCTATTTTCGCTTAGGCATCAACGCTACACAACACTTTTTGATGCCAATACACTAGTAACGTTGGATAGAATAATAATATGGTTATTTGTTATCGATTCAACACAGTACACAACACAAAGTACTATTAAAATAAATTCGTCCAAGGTGTAAAATATATTAGTCACTAAGAAGCAAATTTTGTATTCTATAAACTCGAACACCTTCCGAAGTGTTCGTTTCTGTGAAATAAAAACGTTCTTAGCAACTTTAGAGTTTCCCGCGTGTATAGCGCAAATGCAACTGAACATCACCATAGTATAAACAGATCAGTAAATGATGCTTTTCTAAAGCATGTCTCAAATTCATAACCCAGTAAGTTAGAGTGCTAAGTTTCGGGATTAATTTGTAACAATGAAGTTTCTAATTTAAATTGTGATCAAAATAAACACTCGGGAACTAACAGTTGGGGTACTACTATTCACAACATCTGCACCAACAGTCAATGGCATTGATGTAATATCATTTTTCAATTGGAAAATTGTAAAATATTCGGATTAGAATATTAAAGACAGAGTCATGATAAATAAAATAACATAATCGTTTAAACGTATTACGTCTTTACAGGACTATCAACATTATCCTTACGTACTAACCTACTAAATTAATGGAAAGTTATCAGCGTATGCTGGTACTGATTGAATTAAATGAAAATGAAAAATGAATTTTAAAATGAAAAAACGAAAATAAAATTAGCTAGCTCAACGGATAAAATTTTAAAGAACGCAAAAGAACTATTAATCTCAGAGTTACCCTCGCGAATTAGAACTTGAATCTAACCACGAAAAGTAAATTGTGAGTGAATGAAATCAGACTTTCTTAATTATCCATTTTTCGGATAATTAAGAAGGTTTAAAAATAAAATCAAAAAACGAAATTTTGACAATGACAATGACGCTAATTAACAATCAACTTATTTTACAAAATGGGTTTAAATACAGATGGCCAGAAAGAAACCTTGAACTGAAGGTCTCGCCCTAAAATAAAAACTGCACTTGACTCCTAAAATTAAAATAGGACATATGCTATTTCATATGCAAAGCAAAAGTTTTGTTTGTTCAGAAGATTATCAAAAATACACAAGAACACAACACACATAGTATTTCTATCCACGTGGTTTCACAAATTAAAATCAAAGCGTGGGCAAAAGCAAAAAATATACAAAAATGAAAAAAACTAAAAGAAAGAACAAAGCTTCTACTCACCCAAACAAGGTGATTGAAAAATAAAAATGGAACAGCAAAATGGAGGAATAACCGGAAAATTAACTCTTTTAAAAATAAACGAGAGAAAAAAAACTAAACTAAATCTTCAAAACAAAAAAAAAAATATTGATCCTATATCTACTACGTGTACACGTCAATACATTAAACAATTATTACAAAGAAATCCCTTGATTGACTAAATAAATTACAGAATAAAAAATTAACTTTCAAATGCAAATGAATTACAAAATGCAACAAAGGAATAAAATAATACGTTTACCCACGTCAATAGTCGAACAAGGAGTACATTAACAAAATTTACAATTGTTTTCTTACAAAAATCCCTCTCTCAAAATCGTACAACGCAGACGTATATACATTACCAACGACAATATTAAATAGAATACGCATTAAATCAGCACAATCGAACACAGACGATTTATGATGGATTAATTAAGTAAAAAAAATTACACTACGAAATAAAAAATCATAAAATATAACTCTTAGAACTACTTATCATCAAAATAAATTGTGATAATTCTCAGTACAAGTGAAAGTCAGGCTGATCGAGAAATCAAACAACCAGAAAATATGCAAGTTAAAATACACTCAGC
>RXPK01000888.1:0-89249 GCA_004143645.1 Protaetia brevitarsis | reverse complement strand
GGTAAATGTTAATAATTTAATAAATCTAATCTAACATTAACGCAGCCGCAAAGCAGTACAGTAAACGATACAAATAAAGCAAGCATCAAATGTTCAAAATCGGTTTCACGAATTTAAACGTCTTTTTTATGAATACGACTATACATAATCAGTGTTCCTTTATAATATCATTAATAGTGTATTACTTAATTTATATTAATGTTATAGACTTTTATTTAATGAATTCCTCTTTAAATCATTTAATTTGAATATTGAGAAAAATTATCATAACTGAGGAAATTTTCGGAAGGGGAATGTTTTACCATTCAAAAAAATTACGTAGAATCCCAAATATACAGGGTGTTCCATTTAAAATTTTAGAAAACAATATATTTCCAATTTTATTAAAGAAAGATTCTAAATAAGTAAGTTATGAGCAGAGACACCCAGTATAAAGTCGATGTGGAATTAAATGAATCTTACCAACATAATATGGAGTGTAACAAGGTGTTTTTAACGTGTCGGAGCTGGTGAATTTCGCGAATCCGAAATCAGTCAATTTAAGTATCCCATCGATCCCTTTCTTCGTGTATAACAGGTTCTCAGGCTTGAGATCTCGATGAGCTATATTATTATCGTGTAGGTATTTAACGGCGATGCAGATTTCGTGCATTATTTGCGCAGCTTCTGTAATAATAAAAATCTCATACTTTTGCATTACTTACAGTCATGAACCTGTACCTCTTTCAGTGAAAGCACCATCTTGTCGGTCTTGTATCCTTTGGAATAATTCACCCCCTTCCATACTACGAAATAAAGATTAATGAAGAATAAACTAGGTGCACAATATTGTTTTACTAACCATTCCATTACAACTAACAAACATTTATTACCGGCAAATGAGTTTTCGTACACATCTATTATATTAACTATATGCCTACATCCGCTCACTCTCCTGTGCAAATCAACTTCTTGTTTAGCTTTATCACAGTAATTTAAAACCTAAACAGATAATAGTGCTGCATATCATAATTATCTGGGAATTCCATATATTTTCATTTACACAAACTACATGTTTATACATACCTTTAAAGCAAATTTTTCCTTGGTTTTTTTTGAAAAACATTGAACAACTTTTCCATTAATGCCGAGACCGAGTACGGTGCTGGTTATCTCGTAGTCTTCACTAATGGGGGTTAAAATAGGAGATCGTGTGTTACTCATTGTTTTCTTCCGCCACGTCTTGGTATATACTTTAATTATTACTGTAATTATAATTGTGATCTACAATCTAATTTTACATATTATTTATCAGTGAAACTCCTTTCCACCCCAATCGAAGTAATTTACCCGTAAGAACCGCAACTGTCACGCTGTATCGAAGCGATTTTGAAGGATGAGTAAAGAAAATCATAAGGAACGTGTTCTCGATTAGGTTCCCGTCAACTGCTACTGTTACCTTAAAATCGCTATTGATCTACCTTTTTAGAACTCCCAATCGGGCAGACGACTAAAATACTTTTGTATTTTTGAAATTGAACGGTGAGATATACATAGACATTTTTATAAAACATTTTATCGCCTAAAATACCTTTCTTTTGAAATCACATAAATACCACCGGTGGAAATCGTGACACAATATCACTGAATGGTGTGAAATAAAAATAGCGTTTGACGTCAGCTTTGGTAAAGTTTACAAATTTTATAAATCCGTAAATACAATTTTGTTAATTTTAGAACGTATCAAATATAAGACAAATACGTATTTATTATTTCTTTGATAAAATTATTTAAATTTAGGACCTGTGATGATTTTACACATGATTTTCTGAGCATAAGCATCAATTTATGCACCGCAGTACGTTAGGTTGCATAAGTTTCAGTGCTGAGTATATATGTACATATACGCAACCAATATTGCAAGATTGGAAAGCGATAAAGCTTTTTGATTTTTAATTTTAATTGGTATTTATTTTTTTACAATTTTTACATTTTTAATAGACAAATAAAATTATACGATTCTTCTGTCAAATTTTACTAAAGTAATTTTGAAACGGATATATTATCGAAGTGCTTACGAGAACGCATGACAAATCCCAAGGTTTTGGCTGCCGACGCACAGAGCTGAGTGATGTGGTAGGAAAAGCTAAAACGCTTATGAAAATACACCCCCTGGTCTTTAATAGTATCCACATTGTTTAAGTTTGCACCATCAATAAGCTAAACAGAATGAACTTTGTTGCAATCAGCCTTACGGGTGCACGACATATATGGAAACATTTACTAATATTTATTTTTCAGCTTTGATGAGGACAAACACCATTAATTAATATAATCTAAATTATGTTGCATCATCTCAAGCTTTGATGGTAGAGTAAATTTTTAAATCATCTGCGTAAGCAAGAACAGAACATGATGGTGATTACGGCAAATTATTTACATAAAGAATAAATAAAAGTGGACTCAAGTTAGATCATGGGGGCACACCAGACAGTAGTGAGAAATTGCGGGACTCGAAACCATTAGAATGGACATAGTTGTATCTGCAGCTTATGCAACAATATTCCATCCAAATGCGTTGCTTAAGTACGTAGAAATAACGTCGACCTGTCCCTGAAGATCCAACTGTGCCCATATATACAGGGTGTATCAAATAAAAAAGTAAATTTTGCTTGGGTGTTAACTGCACAGACCCGCTGAAACCGGACTTCATCATTAAAAAAATAAAAAAAAGTAAAATTTAGAGCCAAAAATTCTTTAGTCCGGGCCTGATGCAAGGAAACGTCATGTTGAGCACCCGCTAAACGTGGTATTATGTATAAATACATTGCACTCATTTAGTATTATTCTTAATGGTATGCCGTAAGTTCATTTAACGTCATTTCTGAATAAATTAAAGGCCAATCGGCCAGTGTGCCCTTGTTAAAATGCAAAACTGAGGCATTTTAAATTTCTTCTTTTTATAAAATAAACATTCCTTTTTTGTTAAGAGCATTCTACGTAAGTCTACAAAGTATTATTTTTAATATCCTGATAAGACGTTCGAGTGTTGAGTAGTTACAAAAAACGTAAATATTTTTCTTTTGCTTTGTCGAATCGAGAGTTAGTTGTTAATAAACGGTACCACATGAATCTGAGTTATTTCTTTTGGATTTATTTAATCAAATAACGCAAAATGAATTGAATCGAATTACACAGAAATAAATGTAGATACAGAAAATTTGCAAACACGCCTTTTTACTATGATGTCGCGCGAAAATGAATCTATACATTCCCGCGCTTTTGCCGATCATGATGGTCTTGAAAAGGATTGGTTTTTTCGAGACGGGAAGAATTTAAATAAAATGTTCGAAGTGGCTTGCACTCCAAGCGGCGATCCACACAAAACTAACAGCGGTAATGGCTGAATGATAGTGGTATGTGGGGGTATACTCGGGACAGCATTTAGGTTGGCACAGGTGCGGCTCTAGCCACGGCATTTACAAAATATTTTTTTTCTCGTTAATGCTTACAGATAGACCTCCTGTGCATTAAGACTTTTTGATCGTATATGATTACAGCTGCTACCTATTATTATATTTACCTCTATATCTGATACACCCTGTATAGAAACTGAGATATAGAAACCAGGTTGGTAATAGTTGAACCAACACGTACAAAACCATATTTTATATAAGGGATTTAGTATTATGATCAGAGGGAGGACATTTTCTGGCGAACTGCCATTACATCATCCAAGGCAGAGGCGGACGCCCGTAATGTGCCCGCATCGTGCCGACTAGGCTTGCCCTGTGTCGGTACGACGTGTACATACGTGTGACGGTTGCTGCATTTTGTTTTTTGTTGAGAATTGTTTCATATACATATATACATGCATATAGGTATCATGCGGTTACTGTTAGAAAAACAATTATGCCAAAAAGAAGTGTTCAGTAACAGAAACTTGAAGTTCCTTCACCAAACTTTAAGCTACATACATATTACATATAATATTAAAATTACTTTAATATACATAGTTCAGCTTGAAAGAATTTTCTATTATTTTTAAATCAATAGTAAATGACAGTAAACTTTGTAGTGGTCAGTACCATTCAGTGCTCGTGTAATCGTAGTCTTTTGTTGAGAATCGTTGTACGTATTACTTTCATATATTTGGCTATAAAAGAGTTCCTTTTTCCTTGCGATTTGCGAATAATAATATATAAGGAATATATATAAATAATAAAGCGATTATTATTTATAGATATTTCTAGGCATTTCTTACCTTTTCTACTTCGTAACTTACTTATTCTTTATGTTTCAAAGTACATTTTCAGTTATAATTCTTTTGCCATCTCCTTCGGCTTTTCTTGCTAAAGGTTTTAGATTTCTATTTTTATATCATATTATATCTGGACGTCAAGAGAAACAAATTCACAAGTAAACTCTTCCCTTTTATTAAAATAACGTCTGTAATTACACACGCATGCCTTTAATATTATTTACTTTATTTTAAACTGCACTAGTGCGTAGTGTTAATGAAATACAGCTTTTGCAGTAATTTACTATTATAGAAAATCTAAAATTACTAAAAGTATCACGTTACTGCAGCTAGAAATTAAATAAACTGCGTATTGTACGATATATAATTTAAAAACAACTTTTTTAATTTTAATATACAACAGCGCTAATAAAAACTTTAGGACGCCACTGTCTTTTGCATGTAATTATATTTCATCGTCTATCGCACGATAGAACATCTGAGCCCGCTGTGCTGCTATTGGAGTATCGCCTGTGATGTTCTTCCCCTTCTACCAGCTAGCAGTACAAATAGTCAAGTGCCCGTTTACATATACCTTTATCAAGAGAGAAACATGCGTCCCTTGTATGTCGCCGCCTGAAATCCACCTCGCTCTGATTATGATAAATACATGAGAAAATAACGTTTTCAAATATTTTTAGAAAGAATCGAGATCGGCCTATAATTATCCACTAAATAATTTCACCTTTTTTGTAAATTGAACGAATTCTGGTTTTGTTTTCCACTCATCAGAAAAAACATAAGTTTTGATGGAAATATTTATTATATAAGCAAGTGGCTTAACTAAAGCTAAAAACTAATTACGTCATTGCCGAAACTAAAATTTCGCTGAAAAGAGGGCATAATATTAAGCAACTTCTCTTCTGTAACATAAGTCTAAACAAACGGTATTTGAAAGAATTGACAGATGTCAACAATGAACGCGTGAACTATTCATGTAGGCTTTGTAAGCGAGAGATACTTCCATTTTGCAGGTAGATCGTAATTTTTTAACTGAAATAAAGAAAACACATCCTCTTGAAATTACAATTTATTTCGAAATTAAATTACAAATTCCATACTAATTAAAGTTCCAACGAACGCTAATCCTAAAGAATCTCCACAAACAAAAAAAAAATATTTACGACCTAATTACCATATTCGCCGGCAGAATTCGACCACTCGAACCCACTTTTCTGACTAGATCTTCGATAACTATTCCCTAGTCACGTTGATAAATTTACGGTAATAAATATGTCTGTCCCTGGGTGGTCATATTTGAAATCACCGGTGGTGAATTATTACCCGTTTTCTGTGGGGGTTTGTGTAGTAAGAACGTTATCTCTGTTAGAATAAATCTTGTAATGCGTATGACGGCTATGTGAGCTGCGTACTGCAATATCAAAGCTCCGAATCCCTTGTACAACCCGAAAGCGCCTTCGTTCCTTAAACAGCTATCGTAACAATCGACAGGACCGTGATAATTCGTTAATATCGGCAACACCGATCGACCAGTATCTAAATTATCGACAATAGTTCTAGTTCCCTAGAAAATTGTATATTTATAATTCACAAGGTGCGAAATTAATAGCGACAACAGTACCTGCAAATGTAGACGGTGTAAAATTGTTTCGAATGGATAAAATACGACATCGCCGGCAATCATTGCTACCAAACTTGCGTTAAAATCGATCTCTTGTAAACTGCTGGTGTACGGCAGATTTCTAGGCAGTGCTCCAGTTAATTCGTGCTTACGTCTATACCGGACGTGCATTAGTCTAGATGTTGTACCCTCGACGACCATGGAGAAAAAATAGCGAGCTATGCCTAAGGTGACTGTGGGAAGGACTAAAGCCCATATCGGTAGCATTCTACCTTTGGGTCCGCCACCCCAATTTAACAGCCTCATGAAACCCTCTCTAAAGACGTCTAAAATTCCCGGCTTCTCGCTCGCGATGTCGCTTTGCACCGTTTCGACTAATGAAGCCGAGTAGAATGGTGTAATGATAGCAAAGCTCACACTTAAATAGATGATACATAGAAATAAATTAATTTATATAATCAAATTATCATTTTTTTTAAGATTAAAGGAACGACTGCTGCTTTAGACTAATTTGTAAATCGTCAATCTGGTATTGACGAAATGTATAGCAACACTTGAAAATATCAATATCAAATTGACAAAACATCGCGGTCGAATGAATATATTTTGCGGAAAAACACAATTTTTCTATACCTTGACCGAAAATTCCCAATTGAATGTGAAATAATTAAGATAAACTGTTCATATGAATTCAAAATAATATCGGTCCTAGTTTTGAACCTTGTGGTACTCCTCGAGAGAATTCTCATCTGATTTTACCTAATTTATAGTCAGTCAAATAAAATTAATAAGAAAAATAATTATGCGACTGTAATAAAAATTATAACAAAATAAGTATCAAAAGAAAATTGAAAAATCTGATTATGAGGGATTAGATGCACAGTTACTTTTGATTTTATTTTAAATTTACATTATAACTATGAAATTGTAAGCATTTATCTGCATTTTAATTTTTAGTTATAAGAGATTTAAGTCTTTTTCTACTTGTATACAAGAAACTTTGTTCACTCTTATAGGATTTACTTTGTAAATTATCCGGTTTAATTAGATAATTAAATTAAAATATATTTACCATTTTAAAAGAGCGTGCTGCAAGAATTGCTTCACGGAGCTGTACAAATTAATCTCTCTGTAATTATAATAATAGTTATTAATAATTACTATTAAAAAACAAAATGACTATATTACTTCGGCCACGGCGTTATTTTCGATATCAAATCCTCCACACCCAAGGACATTCCTCTTATTAAAAGTGTTGAACCCAGTCCCTTCCACAACGTGGTTATTCCTTGATGCTGATGTAAGTGGCACAATACAGGTATTAAGGTTATCGGGATGATGTGAGTCCCTTTGGAATTGTAGTGAACCTTTAAATAATCAAATAGTATTATAGGAAACTCTTTACAACATCTTTCGGTCGGTTACCTGACATTGCCTTCTTAAAACGACGAATGGATGACATAATAAATTTTCTGCTATTAAACTAACTACTTGTACTCCAGTTCCTACATATTTCTTGATAATTGCATCTGCGATTTTAACCACGAAATAATCGTAAAGTGTGTTTGTATTATTCATGGATTATATTTAAAGAATGGATCACTTACCTTCATCCGATAATTTCAAAGATCGTGGTGGATTTGTTAGTGGATTATTTGCACTATCAGTTGAATATGTGTCCCAATATGTCTGCTCGTTAAGATTATATAAATTTGGAATGGTATAATTCTCCAATCCAGCCATTCTTCAAATTTGAATAACTTAACCTCACAATACCGAATATGTACCTCTTAGTTTATAAACATTACAGCAATAAATAGTCCAATATGAATACATTTAGGTTTACTACATATTATACAAACTTTTATTTTCTTCTATTTCATTGTAGATATTAGAAAAATTATGCATAACTTGAACAAGGATTATTGTCTAATGTCATCAAATGTCATTTTCGTGTTGTCATTCGCCTTCTTTCAACTGCGTGACTTCTTTTGTAATTGTAGAAAATTTATACTTTAATTAACTACTCGTTTTATTTAATTGATATATTAACGAAAGCTACCACCAGTTTAATGGATATATAAATATAGACGCTCCAATAAATAATACTGTGAAAAATTGCGCCCATTCAGGTTGACCACTCCTAAAATCTAATAAATCCTATTATTGCGTCCCTGTTTGTTTATATATGACATGACAGATAAGTTTTAAATCTTAACCGAAACTGTGAAATATCTACACCTTTATTAATTAATATTTATTCACGTTTTTATTTCCGTGTTAATATTTTTGTATTCGAAATGACTGAATCTTTTCCGACTGATTGGGATATCGATAAATATTACGACCCCACAGAACCTGAAGAGCACTGGGAACTGAGGAAGGCGTTTATGGAATTTCATAAGGAAAAATTCGCAGAAGATTACTTAGTGGCGCTAGCAAAGGTTTATACGAACATTGAATTCCTAGGATGTATATATCCAGCACCACTAATGGTTCGAATAGCAGAATTATCGAAGGATTTAGCGAAACAGTACAGGGAAAGTAAGAAGACGAAATTGCAAAGGACTGTAGTGACGGGCTCCAATGCAGCCGAACAGAGGAGGAAGTCGAGACGCTCTGGAACAGGGAAGACTTAATAAGATTATTACTGTGATTGATTATTGTCATTCTATAATATAAATGTTTATTTAGTTGAAATAAAAATTTCTGTCTGCAGTAATTAGTTTTATTAATTTAAAATAGTTGGGTTCAAACTATGAAGAAATAGATTTTATTGTGAGTATTTGTCTGCTCATGTAGTTAAAATTCTATGAGGTAGCTGTAGAAAATTTTTATTGTTAATCTTATAAAAAAAAAATGTATATGTAAAATAAAAGGAGGTACTTCTATGCTCAAAATTGCATTAAGATAGCTGGTTTCATTTTAAACTAGAGAAAAGTATTCTTTGCAGTCCAAACTTTCCTCATTTCTAGAGCTAAGAAAAGTATTTACTTCCAGGGAGAGCCTATCAAATGTTAAGCTCCGTTTTTGTCTTGCCTTTATTGTATGTTAAATGGGAAGACAGCCTGTTTATTGCCTAAGCTCTAACGATTTCAGAAAAAAATAGCAATTCCGCCCAGTTAAAGTTGCTTGTTGTTTGTTCTTGTTTGCATCTTGCTTACTTTGGATTTGGACGGACAATTCTAAAAACTAATAGTTTTAAAACATTTAATTTTGGCGACGAATGCGCTTCAAGTAGTGACGTCAAAATTGAAACTGGTTTAAGCGTTTTTGAACCAGTGTACAAGACCGCTTCAAAATTCGTTTCAAAGTGAGAAAAACGTTTTTTGTGTCACGATAAGTGATAACTCATTAAGAAATGAGAAGAGATAAGAACCAAAAAGGTACAACTGCATAGAAAGCAAGGTGGAAAAGTTTATACCATTAAACAATTTGAAATCCAGACTTCCCAAATTTGTACATAACTCATTTAGACGTAAAAAAATGCACTGCATTTTACACCTTCGAATTGTTTTGCTAAATTATCCCGCTGTGTGTATCTCTGTTCTTTATTGCAAGTAATTAACATACTTCAAAAAAATATTTCAAAAGCATACATTTTAGCGAAGGCAGAAACACGAAACCGCTTCAAAAATCTAAATCGCGAAAAAACGCTGGGGTATAATATCGAAATAATAAGGATCTCTAAACCTTTAAAATTTGAAGAATAAAAGAATCCTGAAAATTAATTAATACAGCCATTTGTCTTCTGAACAGTCTGCGAGATATACTGACATCCCAAAAGCTTCCTAGAAACGTCGTAGTAAGGTATTGATGCCACAAGCACTTCCCTAATAGCCAAATTTAAATTTCCCGCCACTCTTTTTAGTAAATTCAACGTAAAGGCATTAAAATAACTATCAAGGTAATATAAAATAGTAGGTAATTTTATGTTTCAGCGTTGAAGTTACTAAGAATAATTGCGGGCAATTTAGATTTGGCTATGTGGGTTAGTATCACCATTAAAGTATCGAAACTGTGCCTGCATCGGACTATTGTTTGCGTTCCTACGGCTTTATATTGGGGGGTCTTGGTCATTTATTATTAATGTTTTGTCAAAAATACTTCCAGTCGACAAAGCCAACAAAAAGTGAGCTTAACATTTGATATACTCTCCTTGGTAGTGATCGGGTAATTGCATACGCAGCTTCTAATCTGTATGTTGGTTTATTAATAGGATAATATATGAATTGTTAATGTAAATAAGCCATAATTTTAATTCTCTGTGGCTCTATTGAACTAACGTTTACATACCAGTTGCACCAGCGCTCGGTGTTACGGGAATTTTGCCGTTATGTCTACCTTCCTTAAGACCTTCATTCCAGTGAAAACGCAAAAATATAGCGGTAGCGACGAGGCGACAGCTGACGGTTTATAAACAAAATGATTCTTTACTCAATAAATATTTAATTTCGACGAATCTAATTTCTCTCCAGTTAGAGAGATGGGCGTAACGTGATATTTATATTTAACACAAGATGAGCACTCTCACTCGCAATGATGATTCCTGTTTCAAAATTCTCCACTCGTGCTTTTGTTTTAAGCCGATACTGAGGCAAGTGCATCCGGCCAGTCCAAGCGATTCGAAGCACACGAGTTCTTGGTCATCGATAACAAGAGGACCTTGAGGATAATACATGTCAAGCCGGACTCCCAAATCGACCCGAACGGTCTCCAGAAGCGCGTGAGTATGAGCAGACATTCCTTAACTGAAGAGTATTGGTTTACGAGGTGGAGCAAGCGGTTGAGGGCTGGAAGTTGTAACTGTTCATTCAGGAGATCTCAGAGGTATTCTAGGTTATCAAATCAAATCAATCAGTCGAGTTCTGCTCATTCAAATTCGCGCGTAAATGATGCAGAAGATAAGGGACTATGGAATTGTGGGAACTCGATTACAAACGTTGATACGTTTGTTGAAAGACTACTACAGGATACCTACTTTGAAGCCCTACAGGAATATCTCATACGAACTGAAAGAGATTGGAATAGATCGAGTAACGGAATCGATAATTTAGCTTATAGTCTCGATAATGCTGTAACATTAAGGAATAAAACACATTCAAATAATAACGAACCCAGTGTATCACTTGGAAGTTCGAGTACAATACTTTCTAATATTGCCGTGCGTGTAACTTTAGAACCATCGAAAAATATGTGTTCCCATGAGAATAGTTCGGTGAAGAATGTGAGTTTACTCTATCAGACTTTCCTTTTGTTTATTTAAGATTATATTTTAGAAACCCCTGGTGATATTGTTACATGGAATCGGGAGTACAGCAGATGTTTGGTGGAATATTATTTATAATCTTCATGTTAAAGGCTATGAAGTAATCGCCCCGGATATGTTAGGCCATGGTTACAGTTCTGCACCGAATATAATAGGGGCATATAAGTTCAAAAATCTTCTTCACCATACACTGCAAGTATTCGATTATTATTTAACATGTGAAGATCAGAAGGCCATAATCATTGGTCACTCTTTTGGGTATACATTTAGAGATGTAATTTCTAATCATTACTTTATGTGGTATTTTTTTCTAGATGCAGCTTGGGAACCGCTTTAGCAAGGCATAGGATGCAGAAAATTGTCCAGTTAGTATTAATTAGCGGGGGAGGCCCGACCCTTGGCAACACCAGTGAAAAAGCAAGAATCATCATGTAGTTGTGTTACAATCTTTAAACCGTTACTTATTTGTGGATTAAAAAGGTATTGATTCGATTAATGTACAGTGTGTGCGCCCCAGGAAAGATATTTTCATTTTTTTTTAAAACAAGTTTGTTTTGATAGTAAAGTAAAAACTGTTTTGTTTATAGTTGAAATACCTTTTTTGTCGGTGCTTTGAAAAAATTTCATTAAGTGGATATTACTTTGACAAAGATTTTTGATATAAGGACATACATAAATAAATAGTTTATTGTTAACGAACTAATGATTTCTGCTAATTACTGTAATAAATTTCTAAGAGGATTTTTTTTCCCTCAAGCAAGATCCATTAATTAATTCATTAATGATTTCATACAGTAAAAAGCTTACAATCTTAAATAGTTATAGACTTATACAGAATTATAAGACTGGTCATAATAAACAATAATTAGATTGATAACAGTACACAATTCAAGTATTAATCTTAAGAAAAAAATGCAATTAATACACACACAAGCAAACCCAACAAAAGGAAAAATAATAAATATAGCAAAATAAGCAAGCTTTTGCAATGCTGATCGATTCATTGACTTAAATATTCATCTACAGTGAATAAAAATCATTAGTAAATGTGCCCTAACCGTGTAATTGAAGCTAAGTATATTATTACAAAATTGAGTTTAGATTTCCCGCTAATGCATTAAAAAAATTAACAACTCTGTAACCTTTCATATGTAAAGATCGAACGCTGGAACAGGAAGGTCATCTTTCTCCTTATAAAGTAATCTTGAAGAAAAGCTATTTGGAAATTATTTTCATTACGTTTAAGATCTCAAGAATATATAAACAAGGAAGTTACATGACATGGTTTTTTTAATGCCAATAATGTGTCTGATAGCCTTGTTGTAAGCCTTATTCTGACCTGGAAACAAATTGCTGCGAATTGATTGCAACAAACAATTTTTGCAAGTGTGAATGACCCTTAAACGAGGCTTTAAACAATTCTAAAAGCGCGCGTAGTAGTAAATTAGAAACGACATCTCTATTTACAATTCTTCGCAATCGATAAATTAAGTTGCAAACAGATGCCAACTTTGCGCATAGATTTTCAACAAGGAATTTCCAATTCAAGGTGTCGTCTTATGGCAAGACCCAAAAAATTGGTGTTTGCCAATTTTTGAATTGATTTATGATCTAATTTTAGTAGATAACTCTTATCTATAAAACTGTTGCCCGGCATAAAGTGAATAAAACGCCCTTTTTTTCTAAAATGCAGATTTATCTAACATATTTTCGATTTGTCTGACAAATACATTGATGTCTCTACTTGCCGCAGCCATGCTGCTATCATCTGCATAGATATTATTGCAATCAAACAGGTCCGAAAGAGCATTCGTGTATACTATGTATAATAGCGGTCCTAATATTGAGCCTTGACGCACCCCAGACTCTAATAGCTGTTTATTCGATCGATGACCGTTTATGTCGATAATTAGATGTTTACCATCTATATAGGATACTAATCAGGAATTAATTCTACTCAGAAAGGTGTATTTTTGTAATTTGAATAGTAGTAGCGAATGATCAACACCGTATCAAAAGGGTTGTTAAGGTTCAACTAGAAACACTAAGGGTGATTTTTATTAATTAATTTATAATTAAATTAAAGTTCACAGACTCTTGTTAAAGAGTTAAAGTAACAGTTGTTATGAGATTGGACTTAAAAGATTTATAACCATCATTTAAATTATTATATAATTAATTTAGAACGTTAAGTAACGCTATTTTAGTTGATTTGTTTTTAACAAAACTGTGTTGGGCAGTGTTAAGTTAAGAATATGATTTTTATTTATGACAGATATTCTATCGCACAGATGTTTGACTAAGGGCTTTTGTAAAGCTTTTATAACCATTACACCATCAAAGCTCTGCGTCAAGGAACTTGCAAAGTGTAATATTTGTCTAAGGAAAGTTGCCCAGAATGAAATGTTATTAAATGCATAAAATTAAAGGGCGAATTGACGTCAGCATGAAGCGCTCTTTTCTTCTTGTTTAATCCAATGATAATATAATCAAAGTAGGTATTTCTTGCTGAGATTTTGTATAGAGGAATAACTTCTCTTTATGAAAAACTTTTCTTGATAATACTTTTTTCCCTAGATCATAAATAGCTAGGATACTTTACCTGTACAGAAGATAGTTGTCGGTCCACTAGGTTAAGGTGTTGATCCATCTAGTTTTTATATTCGAATGCTATGATTTTATGTCATTGTACTTCTTGCAGGAGCTTCTTCTATTCTTCGAGAGGCAAAAACTTCCAGCCGTGCGAAGTCAATAACGGTATATCCGTCTTACGTCCTGAAATACATAGAGAAAGGTCAAAATTGGCCAGAGGGGGATGCGGCATTTCATAGACGGATATTAATACCGACATTATTAGTTCACGGTTTACAAGATACGAACGTTACATTAGTACAAGAATGTGAAATGGAAAGGGTAAGTATATGAAGGATAATATGGCTTTGCTCGCGTAACAAATTACAAATCACTCAGAGCCAATCAAATGATTGTGTGTGCTCCACGAACAAAGCTAATATAATTTGTTGGATTCGAGGAATTTTTGATGTGCTGTTTGATTTTAGACCATTCCACGTGCCTTCCTGGAATTGATTCCGAATGCTGGACACATGTCGATGTTAGAAGCGCCGGAACGTCTGAGTCACATGATCATATGTTTCATCGAATGGTGGATTCGATAATGACAACTTTGCGAAGACTTTTTGCAATCATTCCGTCCAATTAAATTATCTAAAGACGACCAATACAGTATTTTCATAGCATCTATACTGAAGGAGATTCCCTAATAGAAGCCATACTATTGGGGAATATCCTAGAAGACATCAAATGTCTGTGGAAGCCTTCAATTTAGCTTATAAATTTTTATATATTTATACACTCACAAAAATGTATATACCCACAAGAACAAAAACCAAAATATATCAACTATTTTTTATTATAATAATTATTAATGCGTATTTATTTTACATTTTATTTAGTGGATTCTCTGGAGATTTTTGCCATTCCTTGAAAATCATTTGTTTCATTTGCGATAACCTTAGGGAGGGATTCTCAACCTTCAGTTCTTCTAGTCTTCTAGTTTCATAAGCTGTATAGGCAGCCTTCATCCTTTTCTCAGGATGTTTGTCCTCGGCTTGTGTTTTATCACTAAAATTATGATGCTCTTATTAGAAACAATATTAACCTATGCATAAAAGTAATTAAAAAAGAAACGCCCCAAATAGCTGCAGTGTCTCAATAAGACTAATTACCTTAAAATAGAGATGGCTTCAGTGACACTCCTCGCTTCTTCCCCTTCGAATGTGAGTCTATTAATATTTTCTTCTAACGGCGCAGTCAAGTGCGTTTCAACCTTTTCCTTCTCTTTCTCTTTTGTTTGCACATTTAATTTGTTGCCTTCTATTTGCGCTCTAGTGACTTTCGTTGCCGGAATGGTCTTCGTCGTCTTCTTTATAGATTCCATCTCCTTTTCAAGTAATGCTTTCGCTTCTGCCTTCTTTTCTAGTATTAGTTGTTTCTTTTTCTCTTGTTCCTCCTATAATACAGTTTTAGATCTCCAATTGGGCGATTAATCGCTACAATCTCACCTTTTTTTGTTGCTTCTTAAGAGCTTGCTTGTTATCGTCTTTCCAGTATGCATCTTCAGTCTCCTTCTGCTTTTTAGATGTTTCTGCTTCTTTAACAGCAGCTTTTTTCGCTCGCGCTGCTGCTGCTTTACTATTTTCTCCTGTGAATTTTTTCGGCATTGCTAATAGAACGACAAAACTTGTCACCTAGATAGCATAGCCCTCTCCTAACCTAAAATGCGGTGAAACTGTCAGAATAATTATAGCAGTATTTATTATCATGAGTTTAAATTTAATTTGGCTATAATTCTTGATGTAGCTAAATCGTGCCCCGTCGAATTCAAAATGCCCATTCCATTTTCAGGCAAATAAATAGAAGGTACTGAAAAATCAATTTTAATAAGTACTGTTTTTAGGTTATACACATTTTTATTTTATTTAATTAAATAATTCCGTTAAAAACAGCTAAAAAATGGCAAACATAATGAAAACAGTCTTACTTTTATTATTCTTATCTTCAACTTATGCTAGTCTGTAATCTGTAAACATTACCTCTAACTTCCATATGTTTAGGCAACTTAATACATACTTGTTTTCAGAATAGTATAAATTTAGGCGCTGTCCATTCATTACAGATTTTTGTAATATTGATTAATCTACTCCAATTATTTGGGAAATAATGACACACACAATTATTTGCGAATTTATATAAAATGTAAACGACTTTTATACAAGCGACAAAATCATTTTAGATACTTACGCATTTCCTGAAGCAAATCAAAAATCACGAGATCATATACCACACTTGGAAATGTCAAACGAGGATAATGCATACTCATGTATTTTTTTTTATTATTTTTCGTAGTCGTATTTATGCACTATTAGTTACTATGAAAATTTGCTAATATCACTTGATTATGTCTAGAGGATTATTACGTATATCTGTATTACATTAATTCAATATTTACAGATATAGTTTTTTTGAAGGAACCAATAGAAACTGAAGAAAAAAACCCAATTTCAATGTGTTCCTTGATTGACTACTATTTACGACGAGCAATAAACTACAATTTTATAATTACAAAAAAAAAAATTAATTTTCAAACAATTATTCGCGCCTTTTATTAGAGAACGCTGCTTTATTGTGTCATACAGGAACGAATAAAAAACTAAACTAAACTAGAAAGAAATTGTTGCGTATAAAATAGGAATCTGCAATTTAAGAATGAGGGGTTGCTTTATAGTACTATATTTTATTAAACATAGGGAAAATAATAGTTTCGAAAATATCGTAGTTTATTGTAATAAAGAGATTTGTTTTAATGTTGGGCTATCTAGCATTGCTATTGCTAATTTTTCAACGTTAGAGTAATGGTTTGCAACTACAATTATCTGGAATTTTTCAGAGGGTACAAACTTCACAAGAAAAATTTCGGTCAATCTCCCATTGGTTGTAATCACGTGGTAAATTAGTGCATTGCGCTGATATAATAGCCCTGTATGCATTTATAAACTAATTATCGACATGTATTAAGCTTCAAAATATTTTAACTATCTCCATCAGAACTTGACATCCTTATTTTTATTTAACGCATGCTTATGCAGATGTGCACAAAACTGTTTGGAATACCGTCCAAATTGTTTTATATTGAAGATAATTATTGTTGTTATTATAGTTGTGGTTTGCGGTTATAGTTCGTCATTGGTTTAATTTTGTGCATTAAAATGTATTTATTATAGAACTGATATAGAAGTGACATTTGTTTTTATCGTATTAAAGTGATTAACGATTTACTGTGAACAAAGGGCAGTGGTGTAATTCTCGACGATTTACAAAAATATTTGCATAAACGATGTGACCCATTAATTGCCCTGTATTGAACAACCTTAATACTGTGAAAGATAGGTCGCTATACATAACTTTGTTTAGGTACTATAATTTTTATAAAAAAAAGTATCTCTATCATATTTTGTCATATGTGTATGTATACAGGGTGTATCAGATAGAGAGGTAAATATAATAATATGTAGCAGCTGTAATCATATACGATCAAAAAGTCTTAATGCACAGGGGGTCTATTTGTAAGCATTAACGAGAAAAAAAATATTTTGTAAATGCCGTGGCTAGAGCCGCACTGTGCCAACCTTAATGCTGTCCCGAGTATACCCCACATACCCTTATCATCCAGCATTACCGCTGTTAGTTTTGTATGAATCGCCGCTTGGAGTGCAAGCCACTTCGAACATTTTATTTAAATCTTCCTGTCGCGAAAAAACGATTTCTTTTTCAAAGCCCATCATGATTTCATATAAAGAAAAATCGAAAGCTTGAATGCATCGGAAACGCGGTGGAATGTATAGATTCATTTTTCGCGCGACATTCATGCAGCGATCGAAAATAAACAGTACGTTACGTACCGTACTAGAAGAACGCAAACTATTTTTCCGCTCTTTATAAAGTTTGTGTACGCGAAGCGCAAACGTTATACAGTACATTAAAATGTACTGAAAACAAAACAAAACGATATTGTACTGTACCTAAGTACATACGTTTTAGGTGGCCTTGAATCGTTTGTGTATGCGAATGTTACCGATACAGAATACAGAAAGAAAGTACGCAAACCGTACGCTACGTTTAATACTTGCGATTTAACTATTTAGTTTAGTGTGAAGTTGTTCTACTGTCACTAATATTGGATGAGAACGTAAACAAGTGTGTTTTATTTGTTTCTTGCATTTCTGTTGTACTATAATGAAATAGTACAAGTAGAAATAACATTCTTGTAGAAAAATAAACATTTTAAATTGAATAATAATATATAGTAATAAAAAATAAACAAAAATAATCTCTAGTATCTAAATTGCCAGTTGTTCTTTCAAAACTTTACCACCAGAATTAATTCATTTTCCCATATCGTTTCATTTACGTTATTCGTCCCGAAAAAAACACACAAAACGATATTCTTTAGTCGCGGCATCTTTTTTTGACTGCCACTTGTTATAATATAAGAATGTCACTAATATATGTCTGGTAAAGATAGAGCACATTACTAAACCTACCTATGTTTTGTTTTCTTATATTTTTAAATGTATATTATATTATTAAATCTATGTCTAAATATGCAATTATGCCATAATGACAGAAAGATCTTTTGCTTTCATTCTTAATAATATTTGTTTGGAAATATCGGATCCGTTATTAAAATTGTGAATGTAACTTGCCTGCAAATTTGGATTCACCGATAATTAAGATTTAAATAAAGGATTATACGCATCATTAACCACTCCTTATTATTTATCCAGTATATTTTAATAATTTTAATATCTACTTCCCTATTTATTTAAGATTGAGTGAACTATTTGCATTCCAATAATTCAATAAACATTAAGTAAATTGTAGGAATTAGATACTTAATTAATCACTTTGTGAGCACATCAGTACTACAAAAAAATGTTTGCTGGCATTTACAAACAGCTGTGCTAAGTATATAAGCAGGTGCATTAATTTACGAAAGTATAATAGTACCAAAATTCCAACATTTCATAGGTACATTAAACATAATGTACTTATTACGTTTATTTACACAAACGATTTAAACGGAGATAACGTACTTTTATAAAGTACGGTACGAAACCGTTGTGTTTCGTTTCGCAATCCTGCGTTTTTAAACGTACGATATCGTTTGCGCGAGGTACAAAACTTTAGAAAAGAAATTGATAATGTTTTCTCTGTTTCGTTTGCGTACGTTCGCAATCCTAACCGTACGAAACCACTAAAGGAACTGTTTATACAGTTTATTTCCGATAGCTGCATCATAGTAAAAAGGGCGTGTTCGCAAATTTTCTGTGTCAACATTTATTTCTGTGTAATTCTATCATTCATTTTAGCGTTATATGATTAATAAATCCAAAGAAAGAAATAACTCAGTTTCTGTGGTACCGTTTATTAAACTAACTCTCGATTCGACAAAGCAAAAGAAAAATATTTTCGTTTTGTAATACTGAAGTTCGATCATACCGGTGAAACTCGAACGTCTTATCAAGGAATTAAAATAATACTTTGTAGACTTACTGTATGTTTATTTTATTAAAAAGAAAGAAATTTAAAACGCCTCAGTTTTGCTATTTTTACAAGGGCAACACTGGCCGATTGGCCTTTATTTATTCAAACTGACGTTTAAACGAACTTACGGGATATCATTTAAGAATAATACTAAATGAGTCGCAATGTATTTATACATAATACCAGTTTAGCGGGTGCTCAACCCATAACGTTTTCTTGTATCAGGCCCGGACTAAAGAATTTTGCTCTAAATTTTACTTTTTTTTTATTTTTAATGATGAAATCCGGTTTCAGCGGGTTTTGTGCTTTATATGTCGTGCAGTATTATACCCAAGCTGCAAAATTACTTTTTATTTGATACAACCCTGTATTAGTGGCACAGTTGATCTTCAGGGACAGGTCGACTTATTTCTACGTACTTAAGCATACGCAGTTTTGGATGGAATATTGTTGCATAAACTGTCTTCTTATGGATTCACTCCTCTGTTTACTGCAGTCTTATCTCAGCTGTAAGAAATAATATGTCCATTCTAATGGTTTCGAGTACCGCAATTTCTCACCACTGTCTGGTGTACCCCATGATCTAACTTGAGTCCACTTTTATTTATCCTTTATGTAAATGATTTGCTGTCCTCACCATCATTTTCTGTTCTTGCTTACGCAGATGATTTAAATAATTTACTCTACCATCAAAGCTTAGATGGATAGACATAATTTAGATTTATTAATTAATGGTGTTTTGTCCTCATCAAAGCTGAAAAATAAATATTAGTAAATGTTTCCATATATGTCGTGCACCCGTAAGGCTGATTGCAAACAAAGTTCATGTCTGTTTAGTTATTGATGGTGCATAACTTAAACATTTGGTATACTATTAAAGACTGGGGTGTATTTTTCATAAGCGTTTTAGCTTTTTCTACCACATTACTCAGCTCTGTGGCGTCGGCAGCCAAAACCTGGGATTTGTTATGCGTTTTCGTAAGCACTTCGATTAATTATATCCGTTTCAAAAATTACTTAGTAAAATTTGACAGAAGAACGTATAATTTTATTTGTCTATTAAAAATGTAAAAAATTGCTTAAAAAAATTAAATACCAATTCAAAATTAAAAATCAAAAAGCTTTATCGCTTTTCCAATCTTGCAATATTTGGTTGCGTATATGTACACATATACTCAGCACTGAACTATGCAACCCAACGTCACTGCGGTGCATAGATGAATGCTTATGTCAGAAAATCATGGTGTAAAATCATCACAGGTCCTGAATTTAAATAATTTTAATCAAAGAAATAATAAATACGTATTTTCTTATATTGATACGTCCTAAAATTAACAAAATTGTATTTACGGATTTATAAAATTTGTAAACTTTACCAAAGCTGACGTCAAACGCTATTTTTATTTCACACCATTCAGTGATATTGTGTTTCCTTGCATCAGGCCCGGACTAAAGAATTTTTGGCTCTAAATTTTACTTTTTTTTATTTTTTAAGGATGAAATCCGGTTTCGGCGGGCTTGTGCTTTATATGTTGTGTAGTTAACACTAGTAGTTAACACTAGAGGTGGGTCGGATTCGTATGATTCATCAGTATATTCGATTCCCATATATGATTCATACGGTACGAATCTTTACTATTCATACGGATTCGTATCAGCCGATACGAATCATTTCGGTTCATACGAATCCGTATCGGTACGACTCTTGTATACTAGTATAGTCAAGGAGTCGGAGTCAGATATCGACTCCGACTCTGACTTAAACCTAATTGTACAAGCGGGTTTAAAAGAGATGGTAGAAGTGCATATCAAAGTCAAAACAATAGTAACGTTTTTTAAAAAAAGTGCCCAAGGATTATCAAAATTAAAAGAAGTAGAAAGCAATTGGGTTTTCCAGAACTAAGCCTAAAACAAGACGTTCCAACTGGATGGTACTCGACGTACATAATGTTTGAGAGGATCTTGAGAATAAGGGACCACTTGTATCCACCATAGCTATTCTTAATTCTGATCTAGACCACTTAACCGCAAAAGAATGGAATTTAATTTCATGTGCTTGCAAGGTTTTAAAGTATATTAATAAAATAACCATAGAAATTAGTGCCGACAAAAATGTTACAATTTCTAAATTAATTATTTTAAGCATTTTAATTTACAATATTGTCAGAACCTTCAAATGATGAAAATGTGCCAAAAATTTAAGATATGTTGCGTGTCATATAATAGATCAGATATCTACGAGATTTAGGGTATTGAAGAAATTATTGGTCGTTGACGCCACATTCTTAGATCCATGCTTCAAAAAGGAAAGGTTTTCCAACAGAAACAGGCAATGAGAATCCAAAGCATCGATCATCGAGCAGGGTAGTACTATAATTGTGGAAAATATGATCAATTTAGTGAAGTGCCCCCATTCTGTAGATGTAACTGATTCTATTTGGATGAATATGATAAAAATATAGCTCATTTAGTAGAGAGTCGAAACTTCAGATACTGCTTGCCAAGTGGAGATAAATAGATATATAGATGAAACTCTTTTAAGGCGAACTGAAAATCTTTGCTTTTGTGGAAAAATAAAAAATCAAATATATCAACATTATTTGAGTTAATGAGGAAGAGATTATCTATACCCGTAATATCCGTACCATGCGAGCGTATTTTTTCAAAAAGTGGACAAATAGTGACAGATAAACGGTCAGGAATAAATTCAAAGACGTATCGTATCTGCTTTTTCTTAATTTCAATATAAAAGATTGGATGCCTGCTAGTATCTTATATCTATGTATATTATCTATGTATGTATTGATGAAATTTTGAGGTTTTCCTTTTGTTATTGACAAACAATAAAACAAAATAATCCATTATTGCTTCACTTTGTTTCATTTTACGAAAATTTCAATTTACCGTTTGTTTTTTGCAAGATCCTTAGAATAAAATGTAAAGAGTGATTAGAATTCTAATCACAAAGAGTCATGAATCATCACAAATCTATATGAATTTTTTACAATGTTTCGGTATGAATCGTATTTCACGAATCTTTAATTTTAAGAGTCATTAGGATTCGAATCACTAAAAATATTCGAATCGCCCACCGCTAGTACGAATCATATTATAGGGATCTTTAATTTTACGAGTCATTAGGATTCGAATCACTCACAAGATTCGAATCGCCCACCGCTAATACGAATCATATTATAAGGATCTTTAATTTTAGGAGTCATTAGGATTCGAATCACTCACAAGATTCGAATCGCCCAGCAGTTGGTACGAATCCTTTGACGGTCTCTTTCGGTACGGAATCTATTATACGAATCTTTAATTTTAAGAGTCGTTAGGAGTCGAATCACTACAAAGATTCGAATCGCCCACCGCTAGTTAACACCCAAGCAAAATTTACTTTTTTATTTGATACACCGTGTGGAGGGCCGGGAATGGTGCAGTAATCCGCAGTATCTTGGAATGGCAACCAGGAGGCAGAAGAGAAGAGGCACGCCTAGATCTCATGTTACAAGAAGTTAAAGAAGACCCTTAACAAAGCCGGTATCATCGATGGCAGGAGAAGACACAGGACAGGGGTTGATCTACCCGTATTTTAGATCTAGAAAGCTCTAGAAGCGGCGATACCCCGTTGGGGTTCTTAGCCATTATATATATATTTGATACACCCTGTATAGCAAATACTTCATTACTGTAATAGTATAATAATTACAAGCCGTACTATTATCGTTATTAAATATTTGGTATATATAAAAATTAAATTTTTAAATATTAAAATAGTATATACCCATTTAAATATACCGTCAAATTAGTTGTAGGTGTGCTGAAATTGGTGGCGCGGAACCTTGTCGACAAAATGGAGTATTAAGTTTACACTCCCAAGGATTCTTGGATACTAATATTTACTTCAGATTTAATTGCGGTTAAAGGAAAAAAAGCTTGGATAAATAATTTTATGATGGAAACCTTTGCAGGGACAAAAGATAATTCGAACTTAAGCATACGTTTTATTGAAACTCTAAACAAAATGTAATTCAAACTACAATAACTGAAAAATCACATGCGAATTGTTCGCCTTTCTGGTTGAAAATACACATACAAAAACAATATCTATCGATCGATATTACTTTAAAGCTACGAGTGTATAAAAAACAGCTACCAAATACGGAAAGAAAACTTAGAACGATTTGTACTTAGTGTATAGAATACCTTTTAAAAAGTATTATTATCCCTGTAGTTTCAATATATATATTTATATATATATGTATATAATATTAAAAATATATAAGATTTAGTGTAGGAACTTATCTTAGGCCATATAGAATTTTCAAATACTTAAACAACGAGTTACCAATGTAAACAATAAGAGCACCATTTGGTAATATTGCAAA
Organism: Protaetia brevitarsis; assembly: GCA_004143645.1. Classification (NCBI taxonomy): domain Eukaryota; kingdom Metazoa; phylum Arthropoda; class Insecta; order Coleoptera; family Scarabaeidae; genus Protaetia; species Protaetia brevitarsis. Next base: position 65,607 of record RXPK01000888.1, on the reverse strand, counting down.
TTACTCTAACTATTCCCGCCTTAAATACCATTTAACCTACGATTTATTTAAATACCTGGCCATCTCATATTACATCGTTATTATATTAAATAAAGGCGGTAAGTATTTTGAGCTAGAAATCAAGAGCTTAATTACAACAAGTTTGAATTTTGGACTATTATTATACTAATACAAATCACATAAATATAACATTTACCACGCATAAATATACGTTTACATACATATAAAAAGATCAAGATTTTTTTTAATTAGCAGTAATAATTAAAAAGGGAATGGTTGATCGATCGAATAAAAAAAAAAACAGGCAATGTAATTAATTTTGGAACACAATGTTATGGTACAACAATAGTCGGTATAGAATGTTTACATTATCAAATAAAATCGTACGTATCAATTACGTTATATACACAGATATCTATATAAATTATATGTATTTATTCAAACAGAGTCGTTTTCTTTCTTTTTTTTTTTTTGTATAAACCTATCAATAATCAACGCAAAATCTTGACAAGAAAAACAAATAACTAGTATTTACAGCCTTAAGGAGATTAAGGGGACCCACAATTTGCTAAACAAATTCTATATAAACAAAACAAAATAACATTAAGAAAACACAACACGTTTGTAGGTCGAGATCACATCTTAAATACAATGAGTTTCTTCGTTTTTTTTTTTTTTGAAACTTAAATGTTGTACAAGATTACCTGAGACACGCACCTCGGCGGGGTAACGCAGGCGGATGCGTTCAACGGCTCAATACTGTCGTTTTCCTTGTCTCTGTATTTAGGAAATTCGCTCGTTTATATTAAAATTAAATTAAAAACAGTGTGAAACTTACGAAACATTCGGAGGCGTACTCCTAGGATTCAAATATACGGTGACTGGTGCCACGTCATTTCATCGGACCGTTTTGAGGCTTTCCAGATGTTCCATAAATGGTAGAAACGCACGTACTTGGAAGGTCGTTTTATCTTAAGGGGCGTACAAACATAAAAATTTCATTTCTGGTCAAAAGAGGTGCGAGATTAACAATCTTTTAAAATGTAGATGGCGCGGCCTGTTTCAAATTGTTTCGGCGAAAAATAATATATACATTCCTATATTTGTGTAAACACATGGGATATATCACGTGGTCAAGTCGAGTGACTCACGAGCTCGGGTGCTATTTTTGTGTATATGAGAGAGAAATTCCTTTTTAGAGGGTAGCTAGAGGAAAAAGTTTTGTTTTGAGGGAATTATTACATGAAATATACTATTATTATTATTGAATCAATAGAAATTAAAAAAAAAAAAAATTATTTTTATTGTTTATTTTTTGTATTTTATTTTGTATCGTACACTTATTTCAATTTATTAAAAAAAGTTGATAATTTGTATTGCCGCCTAAAAAGCAGAAAATGTTCGTGTCGACGCGACGCGGGAATTGCCGATGAAATGCAAGGCATAATGAAGTTCGTATGTCATTTTTGAACATAAACAGTTAAACATCATAAACGAGCGTGAAATGGAATCAGAAATTTTTTTTTTTGTAAGGAAATTGAGAGTGCTCGAGACTTATCTGTGCTTGCCTATTTACTAGATTATTTATTTGTTTTATAGAAAAAGCACTGTTGTAGGATATATTGATGAGAATCAACAGGTTGATGAGAATATGTGGCAAATGTCCATGTTGGTTATATTATCTCTGTTACTGAAATTGAATAATAAGGAAAAACTTGAAATGAGCCCAGCCGCTCTGAGGATCGCACTGTTGTGTAAGTCTAATCTAAAAGGCACTTATTGCGAGTACAAACGCATACATTTTTGTCAAAAATAATACATGGAAAGGTGTTAAATTATTTCAACAAAATAAGTTAGTTGCGACAATTATTATTATAGCTATTATTGGTAGAAAAGTCAATCTTTTTCGTGATATCGACGTGTTTTGTGCAGTGACATAACCTAAAAATGCATCTTTAAGAAATAAGAAAATGTAGTCTGCAAAGAAAAAATATATATTCCATGTGAATCTGCAGTCGTTCAATATCCATATAGCCATACTACGATCACCAAAAAGGCTGAGCTAGATGTTTTCCTCTAGAGAAGATATAAAAAATCATATCACGAAGAATATTGTGCAATCACATGCCTCCAACTCTACTGTATTTTGCACATTGACTTTTTTAAATTCAATTTAGTATTTTGGAGAGACTTATGTTTGTCGTTAGGGTGAAAATAAAAATATTAGAGAATTAATTGCTTGAGGAGATGGAACACATAGACTGAAGAGATAACTGATAAAAAGGTAGTGGTGGACATAATTGAATGATGGACAAGGCATCATTCGATTGATGATCATTAAATAACTCGATTATTGCTTGCCCGTAATGAAAATTCTTGAATTTAGCAATTTCTGTATTATTATTTTTCTGATATGTATAACTACATTATTATTACTTTCTTTACTATAAAATATTTGTATAGACGCAGTTTTATTTTTATTTGTACAGTACAATTGTAGCTATGAGGAAAAATAAATACTTTTATAACAAATTATCTTTCAATTGTGAGTGATTTTTATAAGGAAATAATTTGGACTAACGCAGGGAATACATAACTGGAATGTAACAATTTATCTTTCAGTTTTTTTCATTTTATTTACAGAAATTTTCGGTATTATTGTTATTAATGAAAATGCAGTTAACGTAGGCTATCAGCAATGGATTAAATCTACATTAATAAATATATTTTTCTTAAAATTTCTGTGGCGCCATCTTCGAATAAGTGCTACACTTCTATGATGGCATAAAAATCATAAAATTTTATAGGATGGCCCACTGTTTTACAAAATGCGATTTCCTCAGTTTCTCCCAAATGAGTGAATATTTTTCAATTTCTCTTACACATACATAATATACAAAATGTAACGATCATAATGACACTCTTCAACCGATTTTTTCTTCTTCGCCGTTATTCGATTACAGATCCTTTTACTATTTCTTTGTTATGATTAGTGTGAAATACAGATCTATTTCATAACTTAAAACATAATTAAATGTTCTCATTTTTCAAGAAACTGAGGAAATGAAAAATGCATTGTCCCCACCACTTTTTGCCCACCCTTAACGAAGTGGGTTATTACAGATTGAAGTCGAGAGGAAGCAGATTTTAGTTAGGCTTAGTAGTGGTGAAAGGTAAGGAATGTTTTTAGTAAATATAGTCCTATACATAGTTTTTCAATAGTATATTTTTCTTTCCTAGTAATATTGATTTGCTATTATATAATTTGTGGATATCACTGATAGTTTGTAATGTCTTTCTAAATGTCTCTCATCATGTGAGTGATATACTGTGGTCATACACACAGATTATATTGATTAAATCTGTGTTTCGTATTATATTCATTAACAATTCCCTCCGAGATCAATCTTCCTTTTCATCCGTCATATCAAAAAAATATCCTTAGTGTATTAACAGGAAACTTCAAGTATTTTGGTAGAATAAGTTATTTTAATTGAATGTTTGTGCTAAAAATAACAATAAAACTACCCCTGTTTCTACTGTTAAGGGTGGGCAAAAAGTGGTGGGGACAATGCATTTTTCATTTCCTCAGTTTCTCGAAAAATGAGAATATTTAATTATGTTTTAAGTTATGAAATAAATCTGTATTTCACATTAATCATAATAAAGAAATAGGAAAAGGATCTGTAATTGAATAACGGCGAAGAAGAAAAAATCGGTTGAAGAGTGTCATTATGATCCTTACGTTTTGTATATTATGTATGTGTAAGAAAAATTGAAAAATATTCACTCATTTGGGAGAAACTTAGGAAAACGCATTTTATAAAACAGTGGGCCATCCTATAAAATTTATGATTTCATGCCCATCATAGAAGTGTAGCACTTTATTCGAAGATGGCGCTACAGAATTTTTAAAAAAATAATGTTGTTAATGTAGATTGAATCCATTGCTGATAGCCTACGTTAACTGCATTTTCATTAATAACAATACCAAACATTTCTGTAAATAAAATGGAAAAAACTGAAATATAAATTGTTACATTCCAGTTATGCATTCCCTGCGTTAGTCCAAATTATTTCCTTATAAAAATCACTCACAATTGAAAGGTAATTCGTTATAAAAGTATTTATTTTTCCTCATAGCTACAATTGTACTGTACAAGTAAAAATAAAACTGCGTATATACAAATATTTTATAGTAAAGAAAATAATAGTGTATATAGTTAGACATGTCAGAAGAATAATAATACAGAAAGTGCTAAATTCAAGAATAGGTACTTAATTACGGGCAAGCAAGTAAATCGAGTTATTTAATGATCATCAATTGTTGTCGTCTCTTTTATCGTGGCCGATCACTCTTAGAATAAAACACACAAAGTAGTTCTATGATACTTTAATCGTTACGAAAGTAACTGACAACAGAAAACAAAACTAAAACTAACCTACGTACAACGAACATTACACGTTGTTATTACGTTGTTGACCGCGTATAACGTCTTCCCGCTTACCGGCATATGTCGCCCTCTAGTAATGAGTTAGGGAAGCGCGTCGGGTAGAGATCTACGTTATCACAATAATCGAATGATGCCTTGTCCATCATTCAATTATATCCACCACTACCTATTATTATTATTATTATTTAAAAAAGTCATTGTGCAATTGTCATTTGCACAATATTCCTTGCGATATAAATTATTGTATTTTCTCCAGAGGAAAATATCCTAGATAAAATTGGAAAAAATATGAGATGAGCTCAGCCTTTATGAGAACCGCAGTATTGGCTATATGGATCTTGAATGACTGCAGATTTACGTGGAATATAATTTTTCTTTGCAGACTACATTTTCTTATTTTCTTAAGATGCCATTTTTTAGGTTATGTCACTGCACAAAACACGTCGATATCACGAAAAGATTGACCTTTTCTAGCAATAATAGCTATAATAATAATTGTTGCAACTAACTTATTTTGTCGAAATAGTTAACACCTTTCCATGTATTATTTTTGACAAAAATGTATGCGTTTGTACTCGCAATAAGTGCCTTTTAGATTAGACTTACACAACAGTGCAATCCTCAGAGCGGCTGGGGCAGTTTTTCCTAGAATTATTTCATTTTGGTAACAGAGATAATATAACCAACATGGACATTTGCCACGTATTCTCATCGATATATCCTACAACAGCGCTTTTTCTATAAAACAAATAAATAATCTAGTAAATAGACAAGCACAGATAAGTCTCTAGCACTCTCAATTCTCCCTACAAAAAAAAAATTACTCTGATTCCATTTCACGCTCATTTATGTTATGTTTATCTGTTTATGTTCAAAAATGACATAGGAACTTCATATGCCTTGCATTCATCGGCAATTCCCGGCGTCGCGCCGACACGAAAATTTCCTGCTTTTTAGGCGGTAAATACAAATTTATCAACTTTTTTTAATAAATTGAAATAATTGTACCGATACAAAAAACAAAATACAAAAAAGAAACAATAAAATATTTTTTTTTTTTTTTAAATTTCTATTGATTCAATAATAATAATAACAGTAATATTTCATGTAATAATTCCCTCTAAAACAAAACTTTTTTCCTCTAGCTACCCTCTAAAAAGGGAATTTCTCTCTCATATACACAAAATGACTAAAAATAGCACCCGACCTTGTGATTCACTCGACTTGACCACGTGATACATCCCATGTGTTTACATCACAAATATACGAATGTATATATTATTTTTCGCCCAAACAATTTTGAAACAGGCTGCGCCATCTACATTTCAAAAGCTTGTTAATTTCGCACTTATTTGACAGAAACGAAATTTTTTATGTTTGTACGCCCCCTTAAGAATTTTGAGAGAAAATAAATGCGAGAAGCCACTTGAGTTGCATTACAAACATTTGAGGTGTTCTTCGATTCCAGTATTAAAATTTCGACAGCTTCTTGCTTTCTTCTGCAAGAATCACAAAGCAGTTTGTGAACTCCGTTTTCACTTAAATAATTCACTCAATCCTTATCGTTTAATAGCATATTTTTAAAAGGTATATTAAAATAATGCCTAAGTAATTAGAAATACGACCTACAAAGGGCGAAGAAATGTATTGCTTGAGCTTGAGGTCATTGGGAAAACTGGTATAACCAAGTTAATCCTATGAACTTTTATTTTTAGCAACCCGAGAGAAATGGACGATTCCATACTAAACCTTGTGGTAAGGAATAGAGAATATTGTTGAAATGGGAAAAAAATTATTCCAAATAAGTTAATTAATTCATTAAGTTTAGTAATTTCAACTCTTGTATCTTAGTGTAATTTATGACAGGTTGAAAATATGTGAATTCAAATTATTAAAATCGTTTTCATTTTTCTCTAACAGTAGCATTTGTATTTCTTTATTATTAAGATTGTAAATTTTGATTTATTTGTGCAGTTGTAAGAAAGAGTGAATATCTATAAGCAAATTATCAAATCGTGGAAATGTTACCTTAAATCTGTTATATGCAGGCTGCAATAACAAGTCCGTTATAATGTAAAATAGAGTAATTTAATCTCTTATTTTTGGTCAAGAATCTTTCAAGCGTCTTCATGAAGAATGTGGAAGATTAAACTCAATTTTAACCTGAAGGTTATTGAAGTATAACAGTACTTTTTAATAGAATACATAACATTTTTAATGCTGGGGAATTTAAACAGTTCATTGAAGTGAATCATTTAAAAGATTTTCCTCCAAACTCTACAGGAAGAGCTATATTTTAGTAAATAAGAATTAAGATTTGATTGTCAAAGGAAAGTAGTTATTTAGCGTTACAGTATGTGACCCAGAAAAAAAGAATGCTTGACCACTCTGTTTTATCGTCCTCAATATTACCATACTAATAAAAAAAACCAATTCTTGAATGAAATACGAAGAGATCCATTCTTTTTTAAAGGAAATACAATTATCATCTTTGTAAAAATGAAAGAGATAAATTGATGAAGTCGTTCATAAATGGTATAAAAGCGTCTTCTCAGTTTGGCAATGAATACACAAACTGTTGCGATTTTCGAAAATCTATTACGTAATTTTGTATCAAAAAAACCCGACACAATAAGGCAGGTTACTGAATCACATATCCCTAAATAATTATATTTTACAACATATTTATATGCCAGCATTTACTACCAAGGTTAGAAGGTTGTGCTATCGATTTAGACCACACTTTGTAGATGTCAATGGCTCAAGATTAATCCGTGGTGTTCCGCGAGGGAGCATATTTGGTCCGCTTTTGTACATAATGACTTTCCACTAAGAAGTTCCGTGATGTATGCGGATGACATGTCTTTGCTAACTTCTAGTAATAATACGAATGAGTAAAGAAATTTCTAGAACAGCGTATCGAGTTGTGAAAGAAAATAAGACTACAGGGAAAACTGCAGATCCCTAAAGAAAATAACTAGTCGGCTTTCTTTATCACAATCCTTTCGTAAATGGATGAAATAAGTTAAAATAGACAAAACTGTTGTGTTATCGATTTAGACCACACTTTGTAGATGTTGATGGCTGGCAAACTGTACGTTCAAGATTAATCCGTGGTGTTCCGCGAGGGAGCATATTTGGTCCGCTTTTGTACGTAATGACTTTCCCCCAACAAGTTCGGTGATGTATGCGGATGACATGACTTTGTTAACTTCTAGTAATAATACGAATGAGTAAAGAAATTTCGGGAACAACAGCGTATTGAGTTGTGAAAGAAAATAAGACTACAGGGAAAACTGCAGATCCCTAAAGAAAATAACTGGTCGGCTTTCTTTATTACAATCCTTTCGTGAATGGATTAAATAAGTTAAAATAGACAAAAATGTTGTGTTATCGATTTAGACCACACTTTGTAGATGTCGAAGGCTAGCAAACTGCACGTTCAATATTAATCCGTGGTGTTCCACGAGGGAGCATTAATTTGGTCCGCTTTTGTACGTAATGACTTTCCCCCAACAAGTTCGGTGATGTATGCGGATGACATGTCTTTGCTAACTTCTAGTAATAATACGAATGAGTAAAGAAATTTCGGGAACAACAGCGTATTGAGTTGTGAAAGAAAATAAAGACTGCAGGGAAAACTGCAGATCCCTAAAGAAAATAACTAGTCGGCTTTCTTTATTACAATCCTTTCGTAAACGGATTAAATAAGTTAAAATAGACAAAAATGTTTTTACTAACAAATATTTGAGATTAGTGTTGTGTTCCGTTTAGAGAAATTACCAAGCTTCCACCGCTGACATTTTTCTTTCATATTAATTGCCATTATTTTTTAATCTAGTTAAATTTTAGCAGCGATTAATAAAAAAAAAAGAATAAAGATGAAACAAGAACTTTTGAAATTAAACTCTTACAAATTCAATAAAATATAAGAATATAGCAGACACGGGAAAATAGTTTACAGATCGTTTTCAGTGCGCGAGTAAAAGAGAAAGAGGAAAGATGTAAAAAAAAACACTTCTTACATAATAATTAACGCGTGGCTTATTCTCTCGTTCATCGATGGCCTTTTTTACGCTGGTGAACTTCAAAATCCCGGCCACTGACGGTCGACTCTTGGCATTCGGGATCATCATCTTTACTATCACGTTACGTAATCTGGACGGGACTACTGTATGACGGAATAAATTCGATAATACCAAGAATCGAAAGTTACAATCGAGATTTACTCACGCTTGAAATAGTCGCTGGAGTACGTCCCATCGCGCAATAAGTGCCACAAAGGCCCGTTCCCCGGCAGGACGAGGTCAGACGCTAACTCCAACATCGATATGCCCAGGCTGAAAATATCGGCTGCGGTGGTGTAAGTTCCTTCCAGGACTTCCTTCGCCAGGTATTTGGCGTCTCCTTCAGATGTGTGGGAACTAGGCGTCCCCGGGGATACTCTCTAAATAATACATTTTTATTACAAATCGATATTGCTGTTGAAGTTATCATCAGTCAACATTATTTATAAATGTCTAATAACTGCTTTATTATTGGAGTTAACAAGATAAAGAGAATACTAAAAAGGGAATGGAATATTTTAACATAAATAAGTCATTTCTGGCGAAAATAGATTTGATATTAATTGGCTCTGATACAGTTTTTGTTCAATAAAATAGCAGTAAATACAAGAATTTCATTTTATTTTAAGCCTATTTCACCTTTGGCTTGTAATAACAATTAAAGAAAGGGGAATATACTTTAGCACGTCAGAATAGATTTTTTGCACGACAAGAAATCACACACAAAATATTATAAAATCACCACAACAATAATTTTATTTACGCCAGCGTTTACACGACAAAAATACGATAATGCACGAGAGAATAAAACAATGAACACAATGCATGACAGAGAAAATAACCATACAAGATGTATATAGCCTGTTGTATATTCTATTTTTTTTTTTTTTTTAATTAAATCTAGATATAAGAAAGTTTTACTAATACGAATATGTTTGATTCTTTTAATGTATCTTTATATGCCACCAGTGGAGACGTTTATCATGCATATTACATATTTGTACTTCTATGAAGGACTATGCTTGCGAACAAAACCTTTTTTTACAAACTGGTAAAGTGTAATCTGAACTACAAACAAAAAACTGTTTATTATTAATTAAGGTACCGACAATTACTTATTTATTACAATCTTTCCATTTCTAGAATACGGGAGAATGTTCTGTAACCGTGTAGGGAAGACTGGGGCTGGTTGTGACAGGGTTGGATAGTTATAGCGGCAACTGTGATTAAACAGGATTAACGTTAGGAAGTGGCAAATGATCACCCCGCCATCGGCCGATCATTTGCCACTTCCTAATGTTAATTTAGAGTTCTCTTTTGCCGATGCAACTACCTACCCGTGTTATAGTCAGTCCCAGTCTCCCCTACATTGGATTTTAACTGTATTTTAATTACTACTTTTTACACTGTGTGGAACGACTCTAATAATCGTTAATTTGTTTCGTTTAATTACATATTCGTGATATTATTGTTTATTTAATCGACAGCTTGATAAAGACTCTAAAGTTTATGGTCCAAACGTTTCTGAAAAAATTAATAAAAACAGTAAAAAAAAATCTCATTAGCCAATTTTATTGTAAATGATGTTTTGTTGTTCAATTTTTGTTTTGTAGGATATTTATGTGCATTCTTATATACGATGATACTGCATAACACTCTTTCTGCAATATGATTACCAATTTCTTATATAACTAAGGGCACCAGTAAACCAAAATAAATCAAATTCATGTAAAGATTTAAAAATAAACTCAATTGCATCTTCACCCTTACGGACGACAATATCATATGCATCAAACACTTGATTTTAGCTACTCATTATACATTAATACTCGTCATGCATTAATTCTGTAATGGTTCTTCATCTTATTACTCTAAAAACTAAGGTATATAAACTTTTTACTTTTTGTAGTGTGATAACATTTTCTTTTGCAGTGTAAATATTTTTATATGCTTCTGTACGTTATTAGCGTTTCAAACACCTTTTCTTTGTCGCGGCAACAAGGTTAACCCTAAACAAATTCATATTAGCAAGGATTCTATTGTAAATTGTCTTACTTTTATCCTATAAAAGACTTTTACATCCTTCTGTACATTTTATTGGCATTACAAACTCTTTTTTTGTTTTCCCTTGTCAGTAGGAACAATAAATCTAACTCTTAAAACTTATATAATTTATTTAAAACTAACAATATTAATGAATTAGTAAATTTTATTATGCTATCATTGCTTGATAATATAGGACAGATCACACTTCGTAGATGTCGACGGCTGACAAATTGTACGTATAAAATTAATTCGAGGTGTTCCGCAAGGGAGGGTGTTTGGTCCGCCTTTATATATGACTTTTCATAAACAAGTTCGGTGATGTACACAGACGACACATCTTTGGTAACTTCCAGTAATAATTGGAATGAGAATCGTGTTGAATTTAATATTAATATGACTTCCGTAAGTATAATTTGCAACTAAACTTCAAGAAAACCGTTTTTTATTGAATTTAACCGCACCTTAGTTGAGTGAGATCGTTCAGACTATATTAAGGTGGTAAATATTTCATTTGAGATCATTTTAACTGAAGTTCCTATAATATTTTGCGGAAATCTGTAATTTTTGCCTTGGCTCATTATTTTTTTCTTATTATTTCTATTATTTGATTTAAAAACGTCAGATTGTGATTATTAGCTGATAAATTAATTTCGCAGTGTGTCAGTTAGATGAACGGGTTTTATGTCCCAAAAGAATGTCTACTATTGAACATATCTTACAGTGCTGCTGTTCACGAAAACAGTGATTACTCCAGCTGTAACACAGCAAAAACATCCGATATTTTGGCGTTAAAATTAAAATAAAAACAAGTGTCCCCAAGTTATGAAAAGCTTAAACTCACTAAAAGCAAATTTCACAATATATCTACCCCAAATTGGTTGTTTTTACAAATCACTTATTCAATTATAATTATCTATTTATCATCCTTACTTCGTTAAGATCCATGAGTAAACCGAAATCTCCTAATTTGTACTTCCCATCCTCGGATATCATTATATTGTCAGGTTTAATATCAAGATGAACCAAAGCGTTATCATGGAGGTGTTTCAATGCCTGAAATATAATCAAAGGATTGACGAATGCATGATTAAACAAGCACGAAAGAAAACTCACATGCAACATGTCAATAAAGATGTCCCACAGCTGTGAATTTGGTAACTCGTGATTGGTCTTTGTGTACAATGCTAAACTTAAAGCACAGAGTTCCAGTTGCATGTAAACGATGCCCTTCTCCTGCCAGGCCATATGGAACTTGACCAGGTGTTCGTGTTCTCCTATCTTCTCCACTCGTTTCACTTCATCGTAATCACCTCTTTCGAAGGCATGACGCTTCATAAGTTTTATTGCATATAATTTCCCGTCTTCTTTGTAGCGTGCTTTGTAAACGACACCGAACGACCCTTCACCAATACATTCATAGACCCAGAATAGTTGAGAGAGATAAGTTACACCTTTATTTGGGTCATAATTCGAGCTGAGACTTGCTGCACAGAGGTTAAGGAAATTTCTCAATTTTATGTTTTAGTAACGAAAAGGAAACTTACTGGGCCTAGCATAATAGATCGGAGTAGCATTTCCATCACCCTTCGAATGTATTTTCTTCTTTAAATAATCACTTATTATGTGATTCTTCTTCGGCACTTGTGGACAGGTTTTGTGTCTCCTCTGTTTACTTTCCATTTCCTTACGCACAAAGAACATTGGTAACTTATTTATTTATCAGATAACTGAGTTAATGGAATCGTGACAATCATGAGTTGAAGAATTAAGGGAAAAATATTACAAACAATAGACTCACCTTCTTTGTAAGCAAACGCTCCGTTGTCAGAACTGGTGACAACTCTCTTCTTATCTTGCTACGTGTATTCATCTTGTATTCTGCAATGTTTGTGGTTTCTTTTGATGAGAATTTAACACAAATACCCAGTGCACCTTCCTAAGAAATCACCGCACACGCCATATTGTTTTAATGTTAAGGGAACGTGTATACATAACAACATAACCAATAAGCAGGCGTTAATTCAAATTCTCGCCCATTATTGGTCACTGCCTAACGGAATTTCTAGGGCTATTTTGCATTGCATTTTACCTGTCACCTGTCACTGTTTATTGCACGTGAATATAGGTATCTTTATAATAGATTAAATTTATCTATTAATAAAATTACTGATAGATATAAAATGTCGTAGTAATAATTAATTTATTTAATTTGTGTGGGTTTGCTTATGGTTATGTTTCACTTAATAATGTTTATTATCACTTTTTTATGATGAAAATTTCCTTCTTTCTTTTCTTCTTCTAGTGGCAATAATAACACTTTTGCGATCTGCGTGAGAATACTTTTAAATTTACCTATTTGCCGAATCTAAGGTGAAAATTAGCAGGAATTTAATTTTTGGTATTTAATAATAATTGCGGAGTGACTGTGCAAAGGTTGATAAAACCGCTTTTTTAATTTTCTTAATGACAACTTGCATATTTTCCAAGTAAATCTATGTTTAGCTATACCGAGATTGAAGAAACATATTTATTTTCAATTTAGATTTGAAACCTTTTGGTCATTCAAAAGTCGATAAATCCGAAAGCGGTTTGACTCGATCTGTTCTACTAATTCTTCCACTAGACGGAAGAGGACACTAGTACTATGTGAAGGCTCTCATGTATGGAATGTTTTTTTTTGTTTCGGTATAAACTGGAAAAAACATATATGTAATTAAAAACAAAAGAAGGTGCTTTGAAGGAAAATAATAAAATATACTTACTACGAAGTATAAGTATAAGAAGCAAAAGCTTTTTATAAATTGATGAAGGGGGGAAGTACTAGAATCGTTTAATATGCAAGGTACTAAACTGACGCTTTCTATGTGTAGTAGGTAAGCTGTCATTTATGTATTAATAAATATTTATTATATTTATATATTTACACGTGGACTGTTACGGACGAAAAATAATTTTACATTTCGTTAGTCTCACTTTGTCTCTTACAGTTACTCCGAAGTAATTGAAAGAGGCAGCTACCCACATAGCCAAATTTAAATTGCCCGCAATTATTCTTAGTAACTTCAACGTTCAAATATAAAATTACCTACTATTTTTGTACTACATTCATAGTTATTTTAATGCCTTTACGTTGAAGTTACTAAAAATAGTGGCGGGAAATTTAAATTTGGTTATTAGGGTAGTCATATCGAATTTGTGTGCTTCTGTATCTAGACTTTCTACAATCCTCATCAGATCATTCTTGTATTTGCTATTATTGTAACATCGTCTGCATTTGCTATTAGTTGTATCTGATTGGTCATTATATCTTTCTTGTCTAATCTTACTCTTCTTATAACTCCTTCCAGCACTAGATTAAGCAAGTTGGCGATATTGGGTCGCCTTGTTTCACCACTATATTTAACTCGCACGAATCTGTTGTTGTTCCTTGGAATCTCACTTTAGCTTTGGTGTATTTCAAACTCACCTCTAGGATTACCTGCTTCTAATATTTCTAACTCTTTAAACATTTTCTTCCTGTTAAGCGTATCGAAAGCACTTTCAAATCAGTGAACATTGCATGTGTTTCTCTGCTACATCCTTTGCTAATATCCTTTCATTCACTGGTGTGCGCTCCTTACGTGGTGTAATAAATTCACCACAACTCCTTTCACGGTGAATACTACACCCTAAAAAAAAATGTGGTAAAATTACCCCAAAAATAGATGGCAACTGGGCTACCGCCTATTTTTGGGGTAAATTTACACCTATAGGGGATTCTTCACATGCTTGTGGAATATTGCTTGAAAGTGTGGTAATTTTCCCTGGTAAATTTACACCACTAAAGTAATATTCCCTAAGGGAATGGAATAATTTCAGGTAGATTTGCCACACCTTCAAGGAATATTCCACCAGTATGTGAAAATTCCCATAGGGGTGTAAATTTACCCCAAAAATAGGCGGTAGCCCAGTGATTTTGGGGTAATTTTACCATATTTTTTTTTTTAATGTATAGATTAGAGTAACAACAAAGAAATTAGAAATAATTGATTATTAGGTTGTTTTATAATCCAGAAATATTAAGTTTCAGTTATCTAATAACTGTTTATGTCATTTAGAACTTAATGGAGATTCTCCACTTAAATATTCAAAATATACCATTTATAATATTAGATTTAAATTTAATAATTTCTGAAAGATATATTAATTAGTTGGATTACAGAGAGTTTACAATAATTTCAATAAATGTTTAAATTCAATGCAATGTTTTAAAGAGTAAACATTTTGGGAGAAAGGTGTATAAGAAAAGCCAATAGTTACTAAGAATTGGTTGTATTCATAATACAAAGATCTAGTTGAATGTAACCATAAAGTAAATTTTGACTAACAAAATACATTAAAAAATCTTATCAATTTGAGTTTGGATTTGGAGCTTTTATTTTGTTACCCTGATCAGGGTTATATTTTTAAAAAAATACTTCTGCAGAACTTCTAATTGTTTAGAAGCCTCTTTTGCGTACTGCAAATGGAAAATTAAAATATGCCGCTATCATTTGTTGTAATGCAGAACGAAATGAATCTGTTGGTCTAATAACTGTCTTTCTACCATTAAAGAATGCGACTTCACATTTCCTAGAAAAGAAAAATAAATGTAAAAAACATATGAAATAAATATATTTTTATTAATACCTTCTTCCAAGCATATTATCAACGGTGTATTCACCTCAATTTCTTCAAGTTTAGATTTATCCTGAAATTTTTTAATAAATTTAGCATTTAAAAATATATTGTATGTAAATAATAGTGCTGCGAATCGAAGCCTCTTTATGTGAAACCGGGGTTTGGATGCAGTGTGTTAATCGTCTTTAAAAATTGTAATCGGTTAAAACCGGTTTTCAAAATCAAAATCGGTTTTTAAAAGCAGATTATTGCGCCTTAAATAGATTTTTCGAATTTAAAATACATAGCACTTTTAAAAAAGTAATACGTATTGTTTTTAATTTGAAACTGGTTTTGAAAATCGATTTTAAAAACTGAATTTTAAAAACCGATTTTTACTAAAGATCGATTAACCGGTTTTTGATATCTGGCGATTCCCGCAATACTAGTATATACATAAATAATGTTGTGATTAACTACTGAACTTAAATTTGCCGTCCTGCTGGCTTGCACATTTGCATGTATAAGTGCTTAATACCTACTTTACTTTTGTCATTACATCCTAGAGTAAAACCAAAATAGTCTCTTCCTTACTTTACTTGTATCATCACTTAACAACGAAAAGATATCCTCCAATAACGGCAAGACACTAGTGTTTAATGAAAGAGAAAAAAAAGAATTGACTCCTTCAAAACGAAGACATTCTTTTGTTTAAATTGAAAAGCTTGATACGGTAGTTTCCTGCGTGTCACTTGCACGTTGAAAACTTTAATTAAATGTATCATATCTTGTAGCAACAATACCGCCAAATGCTATTGAGGTTAAGTTCCCAGTACATCATATTAGATATCCATACGCAGGTGTATGTCTATTATTTATGTGTGCTGTCATAGCTAAGTACATGGTAATCATCTCAATACATAATTAATGTAATATGAACTTACCTCAATCTTTATTTGCAAGACAAAATGAAAAACACACCATTTACATTTATGCGTTGAAGCCATCAGTGTAGATGCCGCACTTGTATTCAAACT
This sequence comes from Protaetia brevitarsis, assembly GCA_004143645.1. NCBI lineage: Eukaryota > Metazoa > Arthropoda > Insecta > Coleoptera > Scarabaeidae > Protaetia > Protaetia brevitarsis. The sequence continues at coordinate 49,365 of RXPK01000888.1, read as the reverse complement.
GCGTACCTCAAACGCTTGCGCGTCGTAAAGACGGTTGTGTAATGCATTCTCGTAACGGGTTTAATTTTTGATCAAGCGACACAATGTAATGGAATGTTAAAAAAAAACATTTTGTATTCCAATCAAATAACAGATGCATATATATAATATATATAATCAGAATTTCATGTCCCTTGTATTGTCCATATTGTATTTTTACCAACATAAGGGGTAATATTCCACGTAATATGTTATTTTTCCTTGCTCCCAAGCAAATTTCCCCAAGTGGGGGAAAATTACTTCATTTATTGAAGTATTTTTCCATCAAAGTCGGTTTACCAGGCAAAATTACACCTAATTTGTGGTAATCTGATGTTTACCTTCTTTTTGGTGTAATTTTACCTTATATTTCAATGTTTTTTTCACCATACCAGTGGAGGGTAATTTAACCAGATCATTTTTTTTATAGAGTGTAGTCCCTGCAGATCGATTTTCCAAAAATGCGAGGTAACAGCTTTGTTGTCTGGGTAGGGTCCAGTCAAATAGGGCAGTCAAATTAAAAACCGTAGTCATTTTGACGGAGATAGATGGATCATCTTCACCCAATAAATCAATGAATCTAATTCGTGTAGAATCGAAACAGCGTCGTAAATATTTTTCCTGTCCCATTGATGAGCAGGGTTTACGGGGCGGGCACGCGGCTCTCACAATAGAAACAATTGAATTTGAGGACCTCGCAAACGAATTCTATTATCCCCGATGAATTAGTTTATCCGTAATAGTGCAAAACACATGTAGTAATTCGAGGTCTCCCCCTTGTTGTTCGGGAGGACGACTGCGAACAAAACGCATCGTCGCGCCGCGCCACGCCGGTCCGTATGGAATATTAATTGTTTCGCACTCGGTGAAATACCAAGGAGGAACGTCCGGAATGCGACCGGGATTCGGATCCCGGCGAGCGTAACGAAAATACGCGGAGGAAGTCAATACTCGGACAAACTGATTTATTATTAGCTTGTGACTGGGAACAAGGATTGGGCGTGCACTAAGGGACACCGCACGCCATCTTGAGTGACATTTCATTTAACTCCTGCACTCGGTTGTCACTCAGGAGGTCCGTGGTGCGAAAGTGTCCGACGGCACGGGACTCATCCGTGTGTGATGCTGTTAAATTACCTAACCGGCGTATATATCCAAGTGGAAGTGGTCCTTTTTCGCGATCGAACCGGCCTAATAATGATTAATTGAATTTCCGTGTTCCTCTCGTAATGCGTCGTACAAGTTTGATTAATTCGGTAACGAATACGACTCCAGGAACAACATTTTGGAGATATTCGCTCCTTTTCGTATTTACCACGTTCAAATGATTGAGTGAGCCTGTTTATTGTCTCGATGCCGCATCAATCATTACCAAACGTCTACACTTCCGTCACTTCCGCGTTCGTTATTTTATTCACGATTCTCTAAAGCGACCATATGAAAACTAACGTACAGGCAATTCACTAATAAGCTTACAAACCGATCAATTTCGACAGAGTATACAATTTACAATTCAGGAATGACTATCCAAGGCTCGATATATAAACGTATTTTTTTAAAAGCCATTTTTTCATATAGTGAATACCTACTAGTTTATCCAGTTAACCAGGTAATCTACGTGTCGAAGACCATATGCCTTACAAGGAAGGATGAAGAAAAACTTAGAACTTTTGAAAGAGGAATAAGAAGAGGTATATATGAACCACAGGATATTAATGGAGAACAGAATAGGCGACTTTATAACTAATTTATAAATAAGAAATAGACGCAATATTAGAAAGTGAAGATATACATCTTGAGACAACGGAATATTTCTAAAACACTGCATCAAATCAAAAAAAGATCTTGTATGTATGTATGTAAATAGAAGGGTGGTATTACACTGCGATCTAAAAGATCTATTGTGTCCCCTATTCTTGCTGCTTTACAGCTGGCCTTCCAATCCTATTCCTTTTAGAAAGTGTAGGATGTCAGAGGGCCCCAGTCTAGGTAAGTCTCCCTCTTCGATTTCACTTGCTCCCAGGTGCAATGCCCTCGAGTTGCACAGTGCTACGCAGTTTAGAAGGAGTGATGGAGTGTGTGGTTTCATCTTGTTCCCCACAAAATCTGCATTTTCTTTCATTACTCAGGTGTCCTTTCAGTCTACAATGGCAAATTGCTGTTAATATGCGATCATTGTTCTTACTCAGGGTGACGCATTCTGTAAACCTCTTCTGGTTATAAGTTCCCAGAAGAATTTTACTTTGCCTCATTCCCTGGAGATTCTCCCAGTAACTGGATTTTCTCTGCTCCATTTCTATTTTTAGTTTCTTCAGTATTGTACTGCTACTTAACCGCAAAAGGGTTCAGGCCCTATAAAAGGCATTCCAGCCCTTTTTTGCGAGGTTATCCGTTATTTCGTTTCCTTCCACTCCTGTGTGACCCGGAACCCACAGGAGGGTTACTTTATTTCTTTTGCCTAGCTCATTTAATTTCCCTAGGCATTCCCAGACCATCTTGGAACTGATTTTATATGAGCTCAGCGTCTTGATGGCTGTTTGACTATCAGACATGATGATAATCTCCTGCTTCCGATAATTTCTATCCATATTGAACTGAACACATCTTCCAATAGCGTGTATTTCCGCCTGAAATATACTTGGCATTTTCTCAAGCTTTCGGAATATGTGGTTCTAGGCCCATATATTCCTATTCCAGTTCCTTCTGCCGTTTTGGAGCCATCAGTATACCATTTGATGGCATTTCTATTCAAGTTCAAGATGGTGTTATGATCCCACTCGCTCCTGTTACTTAGCTTTATGTGAATTCCTTCACAAAGCTAATTTTTTTAAAATATCATACCGGGCATATCCCAAGTTTGATCACCGTCCGGAGATTGAGGCCTATGCCCAATCATTCCTTCCTTGACCATTCTTAGCGCGGTTTTTTCGCCACGCCCTCTACTGCAATGTGGAGGGGGGCAAGATCCAATACTACTTCAATAGCTGCTGTTGGGCAGGTTCTCCCGTTATGCATACACATGCTAATCTTTGCACTTTCGAGAGGTTAATTCTCGCGGTGGCCAGATTAGTTCTTTTGGTCCATGCTACTGATGTATAGGTGATGATCGGTTTCACTATCGCTGTATACATCCAAAGCAGTATTTTTGGGTTGCATCCCCAATTTTTCCCTGCAAAGTTTCTGCACACCATCAGAGCTCTTTTGGCCTTGGTGGTTACTTCCAGTTCATGTTCCATAGAAGTTTATTGTCTAGGGTAAGGCCTAGATATTTAACTTCCGCTCTCCAGTCTATATTTTGCCTATCCAATTTTATGGTTCTAAGATTGGATTTTCTTTTCCTGGTAAATGCTACAAGGGTTGTCTTAGTGGGGTTGACATTGAACGTGACATGTGAACGTCTAGAAAAAATAAACAAAAAAGAGAAGCAAGCAAACCAGAGTTTGTCTTTTTTTATTTTAATATTAAATAACATCTCAAAAAGCCATACAACAACGAAGAACTTTAGTTTATCATACCCATTTCAGAAAATGTGTTCGAAAATGTGCCCTTCCAGTTCGACATATTTATTTATTCGCAATTGGAATGATTGCACACAACTGAGAAGTGTTCGCCGTGTAATCCTTGAATAAGCGTTGGTGATTCGCTCAATTATGTTTTCCCTCGTGGTTGGCACTTCTTATAAAACTTCAGACTTTTAAGTAGCCCCACAAAAGAAGTCAGGGAAGTAAGATCTGGCGATCTTGCAGGCAAGACAGTGGACCACCTCTTCCGATCCATCGACGATGTGCTAGGATCGTTAATACTTCTCGTGCTATTCTTGAATAATGTGCTGACAACTGTCATGTGGAACCACATTGTTTGTCGTACGTCCAAGGAAGGTCTTCAAGTAACACTGGAAGTTCGTTCTGCAAGATGTTTCGATATTTTCACCATTTAAGTTTCCATCGATGAAATATGGACCATTAAGCTTATTGCCAATTATTCCACACCAAACATTTATGTTCCAAGAAAGTTGATGTTCAACTTGGCGCAATCAATGGGGATTTGACATGGCTTTTTGAAATATTAGTTTATGTTAAAATAAAAAAAAAAACACAAAATCATGTTTTTTCTAGACGTTCACAATCATGCTTTTGCGATTACAGATCAATCTGTTACGAATAGAAAAAAAAATTTCAAACAAAAGCTACATACTTGATGGTGTAGAATCCGAATCTGCAATACAAAATGGGGGTTCCCATTTAAGATTTCAAAGTTGTCCCTCCTCCCACTCGGGGGGTGAGGTGGGGGATCTAGTTCGGCACCATTCAGTGAGCCCCCTACATTATAACAAATCCTATTAAGATCTTTTTTTGATTTCATGCAGTGTTTTAGAGATATTCCGTTGTTTCAAGATAAAAACTCACTCAGTATGTGGCTATGATTTCTCTTGTGAAAACTCAGTAATATCCTAAAATGCATGTACCCTCAACAAATACCAGCAAAGGCGATTATATAATTCATATTCTACAACTACTTAAACATGTAAGTTCCATATCCTAGATTGCGAGAATATTTTTAGAAATAAGTTGTGCTATGTTCAGTGTAAATCCTTACAAAGGGGTGCAGAATTTATTGGTGCAGTCCCATTTGCAGCAGGTAATCCTCGCGGCAGAGTTTCTTAATTTAATTAAGTTGTTCATTTCAATTATCTTGGAAATTATGTAGTAATTATTCGGGAGTAATTCCATTCATTTGTACCCGGGCTGCGTATATATAGTAGCACTCTTTTCAATCGATAATAGAAACTATCTGCGAACCTCTGTTCTGTTCTGATGCCGATAATATTAGCAAGTTGTCATATTAAATAGATATCCATAAATACTCCTTTAATTATAAGTACCCATTTATGTATATTCTTTCTTACCTCTCCTACAAACGGTTAAGAGAGGAAAGACGAAAAATAACGACAGGCCGTCTAGATGAATTACTAAAAGATGAGAGAATATTTGGATTAATGTATATTACTGCTATTTAAATAATTGATTACAGTAACTAAAGAAAAGCTCCATAAATTCTATAATCTCGGTAACTTCAAATAATTTTACAACCAGATAAATTGTTTAAACAAGAAACCAACAAAATGGCGTTGAAAGACCATTTGAAACCATAGATTAAAAAAAAACATTTAATTAAAGCTCTGTGACCTTTATAGTCTTTATTTGGAGTTTAGCAAACTACTGGACGAATTTCTACGCAACAATAGCAAGATCAGCTACAAACATTCAGAAGATCACTTCAACTCAGCGACGAAGAAAAATATAGAAAGAAATTCGACAACCTTAAATCCAGAAACACTAATACTCAACAGGATTTCAGGTGAACAGTATAATCAATCTGCCAACACTGCAACTATCGGAATAACAAACAAAGGTACTAAATTTTGAAGTTTGCCCCGACCGAAATACCAAAAAAAAAAGATCATCACAAGTAGAATGCGTTGTCCAAATGAGCAAAAGAAATACAACATGAAACCTGCCACATTCTACAGAAAGCCTAACCAGCAGCAAGGAACATTACCAAAGAGGAGAAGAAAGCAGTTGAGGACATGCACCACAACGGAAATCTAACGGTCGTATGAGCTGATAAAGACAACGTTAAGGACGCTGCTAGACCCAGATCACTATAGAAAACAATTGATTCATACACAAACACGTTAATTTGCGAGACGACACAATGACAGACGATGATTTATGGAATTCGGTGTATATGTAAACTAAGAGTTCTGGTTTTTTTTTTCATTAATAAAGTAAATATTATGAGATTCAAAATGATTGTCGTAAGAAAAACACTGTTTTCCAGAAAAAAATTATCTATACTTATTACCAATTTAATGAGGAAGTTAGTTACATACAAATTTCATACATTAAATGAATTTTCTTGACATTTAGCGACATTGGCGTTCGTGTTGTAGTATCTTTCGATTATATTTATCTTATAATTTTTTTCAAACCGTTTATATTTACATCTAATAACACCAGCAATAGTATTTCTGAATACTGTAAGAAAATAAGGGAATTTATCTGTGGTAATTAGCTCAACAAACAGGTAAAAATCAATATTAACATTAAGTGAAATATTATTACATTTTATAGGCTTATACACTTCAGCGCAATGAGCTGTCAAAAGAAAGTTACATTTTCATCGTATAAGTTTCTACGGTATAGGAATTATTACCATTAGATCACGATAGACGATGTAATATTGTCATTGTTTAAATAACAATTTAAGGGATGATGACTTGCTAAACAAATCATTTCTTCGGATGAAGCTGGTTTATCTACAGGCTATATCAATTCACAAAACTATCGTATCTGGTCTGCAGAAAATCCACACGAATTTCGACAAACGCAAATTGCATCCCATAAAGTTGGAGTTTGTTAGCTATGTCCAGGCAACGAATAATAGGGCTAAGTTTCTTCGAGGAAACTGTAACAGCCCAACGTTACCAACAGATGTTGGAATTGTTTATTGCAGAGTTAGAGAAAATGAGCTTGAAGTAGGTTATTTTCAGCACGATAATGCTCCAGCACATACTGCTCGACAAACCTGCCAATACTCCAACAGTTTTTTGCTGAGGGTCGTTAGAGCACAACGATGGCCACCAAGATCGCCTGATCTAACCACATTAGATTACTTCATGTTTGGCTATATAAAAATAGAATCTATAGAAACCGCATGCATACCATAGAAGAACTGAGAGATGCAGTTTTGTCACTTAATAATTATACAATTGTATGTTATAATTTAAAGTAACAAATAAATTTAGTTAAACACCAGTTAGTGCTGAATTATAAAATCATAATTCAGTAAAGTTAAATTAATTACATTTCATTTTTACAAGCAGAAACACCAATCCATAGTCGTTTATATAATGCGAGTTCAAATATAGGTTACGTTTTCCTTATTTATGACAGATCCGTTTACTTTCTTGTGTTCCAACCATATATATAATACTACTATATTGCGTGTCTCGTATAAAACCAATGATAAAAATTTTCGCCGATGAAGGGAGATGGAAAATGAGTTTTCTTTGTCTGACGTGGTTCTACGATTGTTTTGCGCATGTGCGAACGAAGCAATTTGGTAGTGATGGCATAATCGAATGATTTCATTCAAAATCAAATGATTGTAATAATGGAATGATCATTCGTTGGAAGAAGAGTACAAATTGTTCCTTATTTGTTAAGAGAATGACCTTTTAATAGTGATATATGCAACGAATTAATACCTCTATAAAATAACGATAAGAGATGTACTAATTCTGTAAATATACAAAAGTGGATCGTAATAAATACTGGTAAATAATAATACATTGATGTTCATATGAGAATATTTATTTCAAACTATACCATAACAAATTCAATCAATTTACATTGTTTACAAAACACAATAGGTATTACACTGAAAAAAAAAGGATTCTTTTTAAAAGCTAGCAAAGTAGTTGGGAAAGGTGAATAAAAAACCACTTTTACATTTATTGATTTTGGAAAAGAACCAATTTGTTATATTTCTGATGTATGTTCTCATCCTTTGATGATATTTTTCCCTCATGATACAATCGAATAGATATGTAGCATTTAATAATTAATTTACATAATTGCATGCAATGATTATTAAAAATCCCTTGACTCAAAATATGTAAATTCAGTTTAGGGGTATTAAAACTGAGAGAATTCTATTCCATATAAATGCTTTTATAGAACATCTTCCCAAGGTGTGAATATCCGTGTAACCATCGCTATCTTTTGCTATCACGGGATGATGAGAGAAAGGCGGCGGCATATTCATGCAGGTTCATATGAAGTAGTGTACGACTTGTGGTAGTCGGTTGTATGTTTCAAGAAATCCAGTATTACCTGCATAATTCATATCCATTGTTTCTACAGTAGGAAACTGGGTACTTCTATCATCTATTACTAAAATCTCGTCATGATTGATAGCCACTACAAAGAAAAATATACATTCAATATATCAAAATAGAATGGATATATTAAAAAGAATATTTTACCTGTTTCTTTAACTATCTGTACATCAGTTCTCGATGTAGATGTACTTTTATCTGTTACTGTAGGAATTGATAGTATGGCTGTGGATTTTAGATAGAGACTTTTTCGCCCAAGTATTTTTGCATTTGGTTCTATAAAATCCTCCGGAAGAAAATGAACCGAACAAATCAATAAAGTTGTTACATCATCTTCATTTGACAATTCACAAACATTTTTCCAGGCAGATCGTGTTGTCGTCTTTAGGAAATCTGAAGAAAATGTGGCTAAGTTTATTGTTACTACAATATATTCATTTATAACTATTTGCTTTACCTATGCGTAGAAGCCTTCACGTTTCCTTTGTTTGTTGATGGCCACAAAATAGCAATATCTTACCATCTTTATATTCCAAAAAACTAAATATTTATACAGACTTCAATTCTAATTTATGACAGTTAAAATAATATAAAATAATCAACAGCAATGGATATAACCACAATATCACCAATAAACAATGATCAAGCGTTAAGATACGCACAGTTGTCAATGAGAAACACATGTGAAATGAAACAACTAACAACTGACCAACATGTGCGAGAAAGATGCATGGTTATTTAAGGTTCGCGCATGCGCATAATGCAGCCAGAACGTTGTGGCATATCCGATATAGCTGTCTCCCTTTGATTTCGGAATTTTTGAGCACATACCCGCAATATAGTAGTATTATATATATGGTTCCAACACTTAGTTCAAACCTTCATTACAAACACGCGGCATATACCTACACCCTGTTACTGTCTATAGGAGCGGATTTGACAATCTCTTTGAATCTCATAGTAAGTACAAAAGAAATCAGTTTTGAGGTTTCCAAAATACCAATACTGTAATGCAGTGTATAATTAAATTAAGGAATTTACTAAATCCAAATACGAAAGCAACAAGTGTACGGTGGATCCACAAATTGTAATTTGAGCGGTATGATTTCTTCCAGTCGATGTTGAAAGAATACATATGTACTCATACTACATATGTATGCACGTGTATAAGTATATAAATGCACGTTGTATATGCGCTCCTTTTATAGATCAATAACGTCTGACAGTGGGTATATAAGTTTTTTTACACGCTGATTAGTAAAATGTTTTATGTCGAGTCAGTTCTTTGTGTCCTCCTTTTGGCAAATACGCATACATACGTTCAACATTTAACATCGGACAGTTGAAAATGTTAAACGGATCGGTAATAAAATGTGCTCCATATCCGCCAACACAATGTGCATACATGCATATATACGTATTAAGCCATTATAACAAAGAGGCAACACTTTAACGTTTTATGATGATTGAAGTTTGAACTGTGTCAAGTCACTTAGCATGTGGATCGCGGGTTTACGGTCGAGATTTACTATGACGCCGTAAAATATTCGAAATGTATTTAAATGAAACTTTTTAATTTCTCCATAAAAGCAGATAGTTTTATGCCACTTTTGATTTAACGACCCGCGCGCGGAGATATGCCGGATCCTCCGGCGTATACCGGAGCTTATCGTGCAAAATCTGAATAGGAAACTGTTAAATCTCGATGTCGGCTTTACGTAAGTGCATCTTTTCGGGACGGCAATCCCACGTTAACTGCCCCATAAACGGGCCGCCACATCGCCCGTCGTTTTCACGAGTAATATCAATAAGTATAAATAAAACACGAAAATACAAGATGTGGAAGATGATTGAATTTCCAGTCGAGAATATTATATACGTTTCTATCGGAATTGAAGCCACTCCGATGGAGTTTCTCAAACCTTCAAGGCGGAAGTGGCTGGGTATTCCACCCTTCCTATCCCACTTCTATCTACAGGTTTGTTTTCCATTCTATCCTATTCTTTATCGTCCTCCTCCAGTCTTCAATCCCTAGGCTTTTTATGTTGTTGATTACTGTTGTCCCAGTGGCGGCTGGTACTAAAGGGCACAAGGGCACATGCCCACCCAACCACCAAGATAAACACAGAAACAAATTCACATGAAATTCAGTGCATTATTTTATTTTATCGTTTTTACGTATTTTTATAATGATAGTATCAAAGTTTCCTTCCGCACCACAGACACTAGCGCATATGCGAACGCTCAAAACTATGTTCCGGGGCACTATTTCCGATGTACCTATTTCGAGTATGAATCGGACGGCTCCGTTTATCTTCGCCATATGCGCTTATACGGTCGCTTTGGGGCACGCAATGCCGTGTCCCCAGTTAACGTCTTGCATTCGTTGGGACTGCAGAAGTTAATTGAGTGCAAAATCTTAAAAAAAAAAACCGCCCTCATTTGAGGAAAAACTGTTAATTAAGGAGAAAGGAAGGCCTATTCCTGATCTTCAAATAAAGTACACTTTCACAAGTAAAACTCGAACTTACAATAGAATATTTAATAAAAATATGAGTGGATGTGCGGATGTTCATTAACAAATAAACTATTTTGTTTTATCTGCTTAATTTTTAAGAAAGGAGTCAGTGCGTGAAATAAACAAGGGTTAAATGATTTAAAGCATTTGGCAGAGAGGGCAAAGAAACACGAAAATTCCGTTTCTCACATGAATGCATGCGTGGATTTTAGTGTTCTAGGCAAAGTGGACATACGCGAACAGTTAGACTGGGGCTTATTTGCGACATAAAATTAAGTACAGCGAAGATGTGGAAAAAAATCGTCATATTTTGCGTCGGTTAATTATGTGTATAAAAAAATGTGAAATCTTATCCTATGTTGGATCAAGGTCCGTATATACAAGGTTACCTCGTAACTTTTCAGCCAATCAAGAGAAAAAGCGCGGACGCGTCATCATGTATGCTGTTTTTAATAAATAAAGTGGTGCATATATGTAAAAATCAATGGCGATTTGTACTGCCAAACTAAATATTTATTTTTTTATAATAAAAAACGAATTTCTGTTATTATGTAATAGTAAATCTAAGTAAATCAAGTAAAAAATATTATATAATTTTTTTTTGATGTTTTTTTTCTCCGCAAATTTGCGTCCTTCAGATTTAACTTCTCTCTTTTCAGTGATTTTTTTTTTCTTTTAAGTTTAAAAAAATCTTAATTTAGAAAATTTTTCAATTAATGTTTTATCAACAAGAACGCGTCTTGAAATATACTTTCAAGTTCTTTTTATTATAACAGAATACTCCAATACTAACCTTTTAATGTAAACAAACACGAGAATGATCGCGAGGCGCGTCATCACAGCGTCATCGTGTATCCACCCTTTCCTTTCCCGGGCCTCACCTACAACTTACGTAGGTAACCTTATGTATGCGGACCTTGATGTTGGACAGCGTAAAATTGAAAAGTGAACTTTCAGTAATTTATGAGCGCGAGGACATGTGTGACGTAGATGTAGGTGGTGTTTTGCCACTTTCAGTGTTCATAACACACACAACAACTTAAAGAAAAAATTCGACGGAAACATATAAACGGTTGGATATTTTCTGTACAACCCCCATGTCGACAGCAGAATGTGAACGATGTTTTTCCACCCTCAAACGCGTTAAGACTCTTCTGAGAAGCACAATGTCAGAAGATCGACTGAACGCATTTTTACAACAAAGTCATAGACGTCTTTTCCAGCATGAAAAATAGGAGAATGGATTTTAATGTACAAAAAATAAACAAGTTCTTATTTTGTGCCCACCCTCTTTCATAACTCACGAGCCGCCACTGTGTTGTTCCCATCTTATTTATGGTCTTCCTATTTACTAACGGCCTCCAACTCATTATCTTCCGAACTGCTATTGCTTCTCCTTGCTTATTCACATGTCCATATTGTTTTATCTTTTGTGACTTTATCAATTTAACTATGTATATAGCTATATAAATGAAGCCTTCTTGTCTAGCGGCAGTTTTTTCTTCTTCAGTCCATAATGATGTTGGCAAGAATCGGGCTGAGAGGACCCCCATGAGCAAATCAAGTACTTGTTTATACTGACCTACCGAAGAAGTCTTCACTTATACAAGTTTACTCAACGGCAAAGACTCTTTGTCTATATAGCCATATATATACATATATGGCTATATAGACCTAGCTACCTTGTCTATATAGCTATGATATTTATATTTATACAGGGTGTTTTGAAACATCGTTTAAAGATTTTAAGGGCACATAGTACGATCGAAAATAAGGTTAAAAGTCATAATAAACATATGTTCACAAATCAACCGTTTACGAGATAACAGCAAGTGTTCCTAGTAGTACATGGATATAACATATCCCAGTAAACAGGTGCTTATCAGCTATTGTTTTATGACAGTTTAATTTGACGTTTTGTGCAATTTGTAGCAATTACAAAGGTTGCGTATTCTAATGCTGAAATGAGCGATATGGTGTTCATGTACGGTCGTGCTAATGGGAATTCTTTACAAGCACGTGGCTTCTATGCTGAAACGTTTCCTGATCGCCAACTGCCTTCGCATGTGATGTTTCAGACGATGTTTCAACGACTAAGAGAAAGTGGTTCGTTTGAGAAGCGGTCTTCTGATACTGGACGGCAGAGAATAGCATGTACTTTACAGATAGAAGATCGAATTTTGAATATTATTGATGAAAAATCCCAAAACTAGTGTTAGAAGAATTTCGACTCAAGTGGGTGTAAGCAGCAATCTTGTTTGGACTCTTGTTTGGAAACTCTTAATAAGCAACTCCTATACCCCTACCATATCCAACGGGTACAAGCCCTTACTGCTCCGGATTATCAAGCGAGAAGGGCTTTCTGTGAGTGGTTTTTGCGAACAGCTGCTGATCGGCCAGATTTCGCTAATAACATCCTTTTCACTGATGAAGCTGGTTTTACTAAAAATGGAATATTTAATTTCCACAACAATCACGTTTGGTGTGACGTTGAAGCCAGGCACCAGCAATGATAGGGGAACGGTTGTCAGGACCGATTGTTTTGCCACAACGCTTAACAGGTCCTGCATACCTCGAGTTCTTGGAAAATACTTTACCTGAACTTTTGGAAGATTTACCTATAAATCTAAGACTGAACCTCTGGTTTATGCAAGATGGAGCTCCACCGCACTTTACGCGAGCTGTTAGGGAACATCTTAACAATGAATTTCCTGGGAGATGGATAGGGAGAGCAGGTCCCATTGCTTGGCCTCCAAGGTCTCCCGATCTAAACCAGTTGGACTTTAGTATCTGGGGTTATTTGAAAAGTTTAGTGTACGCAACACCGGGAAACGATCTTCCAGAGTGCGCCCACGAATAGAACACGGTTGCCAGATAATACGAGCAAAACCCTTGTTTTTTGAAAGAGTGCGCGCTTCCTTTGAAAAGCAGATGTAGAACCTGTGTCGAAAGGAAGGGACGTCATTTTGAACATCTTCTTTAGTTATAATCTATTTTATGTTAAAATGCAATAACATCTTAATAAAAACCGCTAAAGCAAACTTATTCTGCAATTGGGATAAAATCGCTGTTATCTCGTAAACAGTTAATTTGTGGACATATGTTTATTATTACTTTTAACCTTATTTTCGATCGTACTACATGCCCTTACAATCTTTAACCCTAAACTTACCAAGGTGTGCTTTTGAGGCACAATTGATTTTGAAATTGCTGGAACTTTGTAAGTTAACTACCCACAGACTGGAGGATTTTTGTATTCTCAAAATAAACTATTTAACACAGAATGACATAAAAAAAAATTTAAAAATATTTTTCCTATTTTACTAAAAAAATTAAACATAATTTACCGACACGTCCTACCAAGGTGTGTCTTTGAGGCACATACTGTTATTATACTATATTACTTACATTGCTACGTTATTTAAAACTAGGTATGTGGGTAAATCCCCCGTAATAAGATATGCTTTATATTTCGGGACTTTCCCCTTGTATGTAAGAACTTCCAGTTGCATATGAAGGGGAATTCCCTAAATGCGTTTTGCTAAAAACAGTCAGCTTACCAAACTGCATTGGTATCAGTGTATTTGTGACTTTCCTAACGAACGCATTGGGCCGTTTTAGGTGTCTATTGGTTAATTTATTTCTTTTACCTAGTGGAGAGTATAGTGTAGACCAGGTAAGCAAAATAAAGTTTTGAATGACCCCAGTAAAAATAGATTTGTTGTTTTATGCTTATTTGGTTTTGAAATTTATGCAGAAAGTATGACCGATTGGTTGACTGACCGACGCCCGCCACTAACTGAAAGGAGTTGCTCGATGCATTGTACGAAAGTGATGAGGATTTGGGAAGGAATGTAAATGATGGTGAAGATGAAGAAGAGCCAAATGACGAAACCTCTTCTAGTGAAGCGGATTATCAAGAAACTGGCGATTGAAGAATGCGATGAACAAGAAGGAAGTGACGATAGTGATGCTAATGATGAACCGCCCGGCCATTCGCAAACTTTTATTGGAAAAGATGGTACCGAGTGGAATGCCACGCCGATTGCCAAGGGAAAAACACGTGCACACAACATAATTACAACAGCTTTGAACAAAGTGAAACTTCCACCCGGAGTGCATGTTGATACTCCTTGTGACGCATTCAATTTGTTTTTTGATGATACGGTTATTGGTATTGTGGTTACTTTCACTAATAAGGAGGCTGTTCGTATTCTTGGCGATTTGTGGAAACCAGTTGACGACGTTGAAATCCGTGCTTTCTTGGGCCTTTTGATTTACTGCTGGAAGAAATAAACAAGGAATGGTGGACTATAATGAGCTATGGAATCCTTTATATGGAAATCCTGTTTATCGAGCGTGTATGTCACGAAATAGATTTACTCAATTACTAAGATTTATTCGTTTTGACGATAAAGCGACCAGAACCCTCCGAAGGCAAAAGGACAAGTTGGCACCAATTAGAGACCTGTGGGACCGTGTTAATACAAACTAGCATCGATGAACAACTGGTGCCTTTTAGAGGTCGTGTATCTTTCCGACTGTACCTGCCAAGCAAGCCAGATAAGTACGGTATGAAAATTTGGTGGATATGCGATAGTGGAACTAGTTATCCGTTACGTGGTATACCGTACTTAGGAAAAGAAGGTCTCAACAGAGCAGAAAACTTAGCGCAAAAGGTGGTTGAAGATCTTTGTGAACCTTTTCTGAGAACTAAAAGGAATATTACGTTCGACAACTTCTTCACCAGCTACGAGCTTGCATCCAGTTGCTTACAAAGGCCTAACTTGTGTAGGAACGCTCAGAAAAAATAAGCGCTGCATACCACCAAATTTTTTACCTCACAGGCGACGGAATATTGAAAGCAACTTGTTTGGTTTTCAGAAGACAATGACTTTGGTATCTTATGTACCTAAGAAAAATCGCTGTGTCATATTATTATCTACAATGCACAACGACTCCACCATTGATGAGGAAAATTAAAATAAATCTGAAATCAATAAGTACTACAATTCCACGAAAGGAGGGGTGGATACACTTGATCAGATGGTACATACATATTCAGTGAAACGCAAAACTAATAGGTGGCCTTTGGTCTATTTTTTCAATATAAATTGATGTGTGTGGAGTAGCTTCATTTTCATTTGGAGAAATATCCATCCTGACTGGCATATTTCCAAAAAACGAAGACTTCGCAAAATTTTCTTACGAGAAATTACAACAAAATTAGTACTGGGGCAAATTAGACGGTCGTAGTTTGAGTGGCTTGCATAAAAGTCATACTTCATTGATATAAACTACGTTGAATCAAGTACCAACCACAGGGGAGTCTTCGGGGAAGTAAGGAAACGAAAACGGTGCTATATTTGCCCATCAAAGAAAAGCAGAATGTCAACACAGTTATGTGATAAGTGTAAGCAAACGGTTTGTGGTGAACATTCAGAGAAAATACTCACGTGCACAAATTGCAAACTACATAAATAACTTTCAAATATTTTACTATCTTGTACTATTTTTAAATTATATCTTCTGACACACAATATTCTTTCTATATGTTTTAATCTTACTGTATACCTACTACATGAAATAAATAATGCATATTTTGCTATTATTTACATCAACAATGTGTACAAATAGATGTGTGCCTGTGAGGCACACCTTGGTAGGACACGTTACGATAAAACGTTGGTAGGACTAGGGTTAAACGTTGTTTCAAAACACTCTGTGTAGTATATGACAATAAAAAAATTGTTAGATTTACCTAGATGTATATGCTATATATAATACCCCTATATTATGTATTTTTAACCCGATTGTACGCGCAGTACCGAGACATTCCATGAGGGTGGTTTACACATACGGGTAGCGCAGAGACAATAGTCATTTGTGTTACTCGCAATCGTGCAATTATTGACTTAATGCCGTTAAAAGTGAATGCGTAAGCCTCCGTGCCTATGCGCCTATTTGACTCGAAGAGAGGGATCCCGGGTAAAAAGGACCACAGGTCGTCGAACCCCCTTTTATTCATGTACACTCGCATAGGAGCGTGAAAAAAAAAGAAATCTCGCCCAGTTTCTGATAAACGACGTGTCTTCGATCAAAGGCCCTCATCACTCAAGGAAAGCGACGACAACTAAACTGACGAAGTGCGATTTCGCAACAATCGCCGAGGGGAACGAAAGAGTTAATCCATTTATTACAATATCTTAATATTGTGATCGCTTAACTGTTATGTTTATATTTTACTGCTTTGCATGAGCCAGAAGTGGAGGTCATCCTGGCGTCAATTTTTCATCCATTGTAGAGGTGTACCGGTCACAAAATTTAATAGTTTAAACTGTCGCCAGTATCAAAGTTATAAAATGAAACCCTATATGCATGAGTATCTTCTTTTTAAATCGCGTCTTCATTTATTTTGACAGTCTGGTGAGGCTGGTAAGGGGAACTGGTTACTCTTTTTTTACTAAACATCATTAATTACATTATGTGCATCTAGTTCTTTGACAATTATAAATACGTTTATTTCTTTTAAAGCTAATACATTTCTATCCGTTACTAGAATAAAGAATTTAACAAAGAAATCGTTCCTTCATCGAAATAAGTCACACCTGATAGCTATCAGTTACCAAATAATAAAAGCAAAAAGGGCATTAAAACACAGAAACTTAACAAGGTATTCCGCCAGACGTGAGGCAACATAATAATATCCAACACGCAAATATGTACCTACGTCGAAGTACATAAAACTACAATTATACGGATACACTGAAAGGTAGGAATTGCTACTCTAGAACAATACCGTTGGGTACGATATTGGTGATTGGTTCTCATTTTCTACTATACAATTTTAGTCGCAATAAATCAAACTATAAAATGCAATAGCAACTGGAATTAGATTACTCGATTCCGGGGAATGTTGTCACTAATTCGCCCTCAATTCACCGTTAATTTGAAGTTTCATGCAGCACTGATGGGAAGGTGCATTTCATTTCGAAGCAATATACAAAGAGAACTTCTTATATGTATACTGGGTGAGTTTTTTTCTATCTTGAGACAACGGAATATCTCTAAAACACTGCATCAAATCAAAAAAAAGATCTTAATAAGATTTGTTATAATGTAGGGGGCTCATTGAATGGTGCCGAACTCGATCCCCCTCCCCTCAGAGTGGGAGGGGGGACAACCTTGAAATCTTAAATGGGAACCTCCATTGTGTATTGCAGATTCGGATTCTACGCCATCAAGTATGTAGCTTTTGTTTGAAACTCTTTTTCGATTCGTAACAGATTGCGCTGTAATCGCAAAAAAAACATGATTGTGAACGTCTAGAAAAATACACAAAAAAAAGAGAAGCAAGCAAACAAGAATTCGCGTTTTTTATTTTAACATTAAATAACATTTCAAAAAGCCATTCAACACCGAAGAACTTTACTTTATCATACCCATTTCAGGAAATGTGTTCGAAAATGTGCCCTTCCACTTCGATACATTTATTTATTCGCAATTGGAATGATTGCACACAACTGAGAAGTGTTTCCGGCGTAATCCTTGGATAAGCGTTGGTGATTCGCTCAATCCCCAGGAAACTATTCGTGATGTACTGGCTACATCGATTTTATATATTGACGTACAGGAGATGTAAATGCGATAATCTATTATTTATATGCCTGCGATGTACCTGATACAGAACACAAACTATATAACAATTCTATGTATCTGGTATATAACATATTATATATTAACATGGTGAGGATGTAAGACAGATATATGAATACGATATCTATTATTTATATGCCTGTGATGTAACTGATACAGAACACAAACTATATAACAATTCAATGTATCTGGTATATAACATATTAACATGGTGAGGATGTAAGACAGATACATGAATACGATATCTATTATTTATATGCCTGTTATGTAGCTGATATAAAACATCAGGGAACATAAACTATGTAACAATTCTGCGTATGGTACATATTTTTTTATCGAAATGTGGCATCACTAGAGATTTCATACACCCCAAAGCCCGCTCTGCACCTTCTTCAAATTCTTGTCTACGTCGTCTAGGTCTAGAAATGGTCTAGAATATGTGCAACAACGTGTATCAGCTTGTGTGCATCGAATTATCGGATATATCTAGTGATAACTTCCAAGGGTGTTGCTAAAATTTCAGTTTTCTGCTGTTCATTGAAGGTAAGTGATCAACACAGTTAACTTTGTAGGTTAAGCTGTTTTTGTTCTTGTTTTAACTCATTATATCAGTTGCTAGGTTAGGTTAGTCACTTTTGCGGTTAAATTTTATTAGTATTTGCTAGGTGTATGTAAATATACTACATATTCTTACTTTTTAGATCATAAATTTCAGTACTTTATTGGTTAATACAATGGTCTTTTAATTTTCAGAGACTGTTTTAACTCATTATATCAGTTGCTAGGTTAGGTTAGTCACTTTTGCGGTTAAATTTTATTAGTATTTGCTAGGTATATGTAAATATACTACATATTCTTACTTTTTAGATAATAAATTCCAGTACTTTATTGGTTAATACAATGGTCTTTTAATTTTCAGAGACTGTTAAGGTTTTGTAACACATACTATACAAATGGTTACTGAAGTCAATTTAGAAGTTTAAAACGAACTCTCTATAAAATAGGATGGGTATTGTGAAGAAGTAAGAATTTGAAATATTTTAGAAGAAAAATGCTACATACTATTTGGAACACCGATTGACAGTAAATCACAAAGCCTAGAATTATTCCTCAGTCCTAGCCATCAACAACTAATGGATATGGTGTCTGAGTACATCTTCGCAAGACATCTCATAATGTGATCCTTCGCTCCTCGGCCATCAATGCCAATGCCGTCAGTGTGGGCAACATTTTTTTATACCTTCGAACATATCTCCATTTTATCCAAATATATTTTTAAATTATGGCATTCGAATATCATATAATTAATAACCAAAATGGAATTTGAATGTGTAGCTGCAGAATAGCTCAGGCTTTCTGAACAACGATGAACGAGAAACGGTGTATAAAAAATTATGTATGTAAGTATTTTTAACTTATATCATTAAAAACTAGTTTCATATAACTTGTGTTATTTTCCATACATTTTTTTTTGTTTGGTTTTAGGTTGAAACTGTGTTCTGCAACTACTACTGGCCGACGTATCGTTCTCGCTCGTATGAGATATCTTTAAAGCTGCTACTTATGTTGCAGTTGAACCACAGTTTCAGCTGTAGAGCAACATTAGTAGCGATACCTAAAGATGTCTCATTCATGTGAGGACGAAATGTCGGTCACAGGTATTTGCAGGACACGGTTTCAACCCGGAAACCGAGTCATCGTGTCGATGTAACGTTGATATCGCCAGCATATACCTATTCAATATCGCCAGCATATACCTATTCAATATCGCCAGCATATACCTATTTAATATCGCTAGTATATTCTCAGAATGTGTACTTGTTGCGGACATAAGTCTCAACATGTAAGGCGCATGCATGTTACTGATTGTAAGTACATCACCAGGCTTGCGATATGTACATATTTACATCACAGCGATGTACCTGATACATAACTTGGTTTCTTGGGTCATGTTTTCCCTCGTGGTTGGCGCTTCTGTATAAACTTCAGACTTTAAGTGGACCCACAAAAAGAAGTCAGGGGAAGTAAGATCTGGCGAACTTGCAGGCCAAGACACTGGACCACCTCTTCCCATTCATCGACGATTGTAGGCTCGATCTAATACTTCTCGTGCTATTCTTGAACAATGCGCTGGACAACCGTCATATTGGAATTACATTGTTTGTCGTACGTCCAAGGGAAGGTCTTCAAGTAACATTGGAAGTTCGTTCTGCAAGATGTTTCGATATTTTTCACCATTTAAGTTTCCATCGATGAAATATGGACCAATAAGCTTATTGCTAGTGGTGGGCACTATCGGTATTTTCAACTATCGATAGTACTATCGATAGTCGGACCAACTATCGATAGTTATCGATAGTCGACTATCGATAGTTGACCATCGATAACTATCGATAGTTGACTATCGATAATTATCGATAGTTGACTTTCGATAACTATCGATAACTATCGATAGTCGACTATCGATAGTTTCAGCAGTCAACTATCAATACTTACAACTGTTGATAGTCATCATCGATAATGCCCACCACTCTACTCATCTAATATGTCCTCAGAAATACATTTTGCTTTGTTTCTTGTTATTTACAATTTGTGTTTTTTTTTTTTAGTCCAGACTAATAAGAACTCTAACATTAGTATTTCATGGTTTCATCAATACCTGCTACTATAGATATTACAAAAGAAAGAATTAGTTCCACTCAACGAATGATGATTGATAATGCAAACGTTTTTAACTAACAAAACAATACATAAATAAACCTTTAAGCTACTCAGAAAGGGAAAATAAATAGCACTAAACTTGTCGTGTTTACAATGAATTTGAGCATCTCTCTGCGCTATAAATTATATATATAAATATAATACTGGTGGGCATCATCGATAGTTATCGATAGCCACTATCGATAGTTATCGATAGTTATCGACAGTCAGCTATCGATAGTCGAAACTATCGATAGTTATCGATAGTCAAAACTATCGATAGTTATCGATAGTCAAAACTATCGATAGTTATCGATAGTCGCTATCGATAGTTATCGATAGTCGCTATCGATAGTGCCCACCACTACTTATTGCCAATTATTCCACACCAAACATTTACGTTCCAAGGATGTTGATGTTCGACTTGGCGCAACCAATGGGGATTTTCGATACTCCAGTAATGCATGTTGTGTCGATTTACCGTACCGTGATTTGTGAATGTCACCTCGTCAGAAAATATTACTCGAGCAAAAAAATTGGGATTATCTTGTATTCGTTGAAGCGCCTATTGACAAAATCGCACTCGATTTTGAAAATCATCGCCATGAAGTTCTTGATGCATGGGAACTCTAAATGGATGATATTTCCTACGCTTCAATATTTGGCAGATAGTGGACAGAAATTCCTGATCCGCGGGCTATTTCTCGAGTACTAATGTGCGGATTATTAACTACTGCAGATAATACCGCGATTTAATTATTTTCTCCAGCAATTGTTTTTCGGCGATTACGTTTTCTTGGCTGTACAGTTCCTTCGCTAGAGAACTGTTGAACGACTCGGTAAAAAGAAGCGCGCAATCGCACCTTATCGTGAAAACGTTGTGAATAAAGATTAACGGCCGTTTGCACCGTTCGTGATTAAGTTATAATTAACATTTAATCATAATTAAACTTTAAATTCCTTTGCACCGACTGCTTAACTAATAATTAAATCCTTAATTCGTGATTATCTTTAATCAGTGCCCAAGGTACGAATTAAGTCATAATTAAAGTTGGCGCAAGCGTAGTTTCTTTGTTTACAATCGTGTTTATAGGCGATTATAGGTTATGTTATGCGGTTTTTGGTTATAATACAAATATCTGTGACTGTAAATTGAAACAGCTAGCAAATTAAAGTGTTCACTTTGAAGATTAGAACAAGAAATAGCGGCGTGCAAGAAGTGTATATTTGACAGGGTTTTAGAAAGTCAAAGGTAAATCAAAAATTAATTCCCGAAATAAAAACTGACAATAAATATATTTTAGGATTACTCATGGTTTCAGGTGGGAATGACCCGGAGGTATTTCGTAATAGGAAAGGATATCTTTCTATAAATTCACAATTTTTATATGATGCTAATTTAAAAATAATGGATATCGTAGTACGATGGCCAGGGAATACACACTTTAACGATCCATTCTTTTCCCTAAGCGACAGTGGATATGCCTCAAAAACATATTTATTGACCCCACTGTTAAAGTCTGAAACAGTTGTGAAAATAATTAATGAAAGCCATATTACAACACGGAATGTCATTGACAGCATGTTTCTAAGAAGAATGTTTTCCAATACTGGCATATGGTTGTCGCTTAAAGCTGGATACCTTTATGGCAGTAATAGTTGGTACCTCAGTATTGCACAATATAGCCATAAATGTTGGTAAAGAGGAAGTCAATGAAGAAAAATTAAATCAAGAAATTTTAAATGGACAACTTCATGAGATTAATTAAGACGCTGTTGATGATGTACCTGCTGCGACACAGGTATTACTAATTAATGATTATTTCAACAATTTGTAATTCATTGCTATATAGAAATTAACTTTTGAACATTACTTTTTTGTATTTGTTTTCTTTGCCTTTTGTATAAACGAAATATATTTTATTTACTCTAAATGCATTATCACTTTGATTTTTTTTTAAAGAATATTGTGTATGTAATTAACCATTTATTTATTAAATAAAAGGAACAAAATATATAAGGAAATGATGGTAATAATAAAATAATTCTAACAAGTAATAGCAGAGGTCAAATAAAGTATCAAAAATTGGAGCATTTGCAGAACAAACAAATAAAAGAATTGCATAATGAAAAAAAAAACCTGCATTCACATATTAATTTCCATTTTAAAACTACTGCTCAACTTTTTTTATTTCAATATCTAATTCTGTAGCAATTTTCTTCAGCTTAAATTCCAATAACTTTCAAATGCCGCTTAAAATCGCGCATTCGCATAGCGGCAATTTTCATTATGATGGAACAGTGTTCCCAATATAAATACGATTTTTGACTAAAAACTAAACTTAACGCACTACCAACCTATATTTCTGTCGCAAACTTTTTAATTAACTAATCATTAATTAAATTTGTTCGGTGCAATCCTATTCATATTTAATTCGTAATTAAATTTAATCTTTGATTAGTTAATTAAAATGTTAATCACAGACGGTGCAAACGGCCGTAAACAGCGTCATCGATATTCCTACCACTTTTTCCATAGATGTAAATCATTTCAATTCTCTCTTGTAGTGTTATAGCATCCATTACTGTTCAAACATTCAACACTAACTAATTTGTATTGGATTAATCATTAATAATCTAAATAGGGATCGGACAATGTGTAAGTATTCACAGCTTGTCAAGTACTGAATAAAGTACGGTTTTGTATCGTTGAATAATAGCATTCCAATTGCGAATAAATAAATGTATCGAAGTGAAGGGACACAGTTGCGAACACATGACTTTTTGAAATGTTAGTTTATGTTAAAATAAAAAAATACAAAATCATGTTTGCTTGCTTCTCTTTCTTGTGTATTTTTTCTAGACGTTTACAATCATATTTTTTTGCGATTACAGCGCAATCTGTTACGAATCGAAAAAAGTTTCAAACAGAAACTACATACTTGATGGCGTAGAATCCGAATCTGCAATACAAAATGGGGGTTCCCATTTAAGATTTCAAAGTTGTCCCCTTCCCGCTCTGGTGGGATGAAGTGTGGGATCGAGTTCGGCACCATTCAGTGAGCCCCCTATATTGTAACAAATCTTATTAAGATCTTTTTTTTTTGATTTGATGCAGTGTTTTAGAGATATTCCGTTGTCTCAAGATAAAAAACTCACCTGTATATAAAACAACCACCAGGATATGAAGAACAAGATAAACTTCATCATGTTTGTTTACTAAAAAAAAGCATTTATGGTCTTAAAACAGGCAGGAAGGTCATGGAATGAGGCCATTAATGGTGTATTAATGGAAGCCGGTTTTCAACAAAGCACAACAGATGTATGTGTATATACTGCTGTGAACTGATGGTCCAAGCATATAAGTAAAGAGAAATTAAAAATGACAAAATTAATATAGCTAGCTCAGCAAAATGAATTTAAAAGGGCGCCAGAGATTCTTAAATCTCAGAGTAAATTTTAAAAAATTAATAGTGGGCTTTTGCAAAATTTACTTTCTTTAAAATCCCCAAAAATTGAAATGGCAGATTTAAAAATAAAAGAACTATTTAAGGTGATATTTAAAATCATAAACTTTTATTGAAAAAGAAAAAAAAAAAACATTTAATTAACAATTAACAGGGGTAAAAAAACATGGACTGAAGGTCCTGGATTAAAACAAACCCTGCGTGAATCTAAAATTTAAGAAGGACAATTCAAATCCTTCAGCAAACAAAAATGGTGAATTCGTTCTAGAAGGAATTTCAATACACACAAAAAAAAATCCACGTGGTTTCAAAAATTCAAAGCAAACTAAATTTTACACGTGGAGAAACAAATATAATTTAAATTGAAATTTAATTTTAACAGCACAAAGCTTCACTTCACCTTAACCGTGGTGATTAACAATACAATACAAATCAGCAAAAAGAAAACGGAAAATTTAAACTTTTTAAACTAAAAACACGAAATCTTCTAGAACATTTTACAAAAATTACTGATCTAATATTCAAAATGTGTACACAATTAAACAAAACAGCAATAATTAAATAAAGAGTTCTTTGATGGATGAATTAATATCAAAATACCCGAACAAAGATTTAAAAATAAAAAACATGTACTTACACGGCCGCCATCATTCAAAGAACTGAGGGCCTCCAAGGGATAACATCGTACATATAACAAATTTACAATTTCGTGCGATGAACGCACAGCGCAACGCAATGGAAAAACTAGCATATAAACTATACAATACAGGTACACGCAAAATGTACAAATAAATGAAATTTACTATACACAACTGACCAAATAAAATGATACAAACAATTAAATCAAAATTCTTAACAAAATTTACAACAATAAGAATAGTGGAAACTCTAACATTGTTTTGACAAGGCTGATTTGGAATAAATAAAAATACACATTTAAATTTCCGAAACCCGGGGTGCCAGACTATAGCAATACGTTAAACTATAAGAACGAATGGTGTTTTGTGGCAACTTATTTTACGCATTAAAAAAAAATCTATAACGCATCACCCTTCCTTCATCAGCGTTATGTACGTATGCATCTACGCACAATGCATAACAGCACATACATAACCCATATACCTAGTGACACACATACAATAGAAGTGCACTTAGGTTGCTATGACGATACACCAGATGTACGCTGTTCAATTACACCCTTGCTGTACTCGAAGCACGCAGTACATTCCACGATAAAAATTTCTAACGTAAAATACGGGCAATGTAAATAAATTCTCCCCACTCATCTCAATAATTAATGCGCGCTCTTCTAACGAGTTAAAAGATCCATTTGGAAAGGCACTTCCGTTTCCTTAAAGCTCGCCCCGTGGCACCCGTTGGCTAAACATTCTCCGAATATTATTCTAATATAAATGGGGTGACAAAAGGTTTACAGAGCTTTCACCGGGGGGACGAATCCTTCTTTCTTTTTACGCCGGCATACGATCCAAAGGGTGTAAGCGTTTATTAAATATTAAGCAGATTCCTCGTTTAAATCTTGAGAGGCCATTATGGGGATCTTGCTTTTAATTGGGATAGATTTTACCGAAGGTGCGTCGTGTACCGATGGAGGAATCCGGCAATTACCAAGAATTTGATGTACGGACGATGCTCCGACGATCGGATCCGTCCATCCATGACAGTGTGATTTACTGAAATGCAATTGATTAGGGGCCGTCACAGGTCGAGATGAACGTCCTGTTTAGCATAATGCATGCCAATCGGTAAACGGCCAAACACTGCTCCGTGTCCATCAACATCAAAGCTATTTGTTGTCATCTGTTAGAATAATTACGTTTTAGATGCACACTGCAATATATCTACAATATATATAGATGCATATATGATATGATATAGGGAATTTAATTTTGCACTGTAAGAACTGAATCCTAAATGAGAATTTTAATTAGATACATATAAAACATTGGTACCTCCTTACTTTATTTAGTTCTGAAAGCCTTTTAACGCAGATACCACACACGGAGAAAATCTTATATGCATAACAATAACAAAGTTATTTTACGGAATATTGAAAATGTTAAGAAAAACGAAACAGAAGGACGAATATAAAATCAGTAAAAGGAAACATTCTAGAGAAAGAGGTAGATATCAGTCAGGATTTCGCACAAAGCATATGTAGTTGCGAAACTGTGATATTTAGTGTCACTGATAATATTTTAAATGCCGTCGACAAAGGCCGGCATACTCTGTTCTTGTTTTACTCGACTTTAGCAAGGTTTTTGATACCACTGATCATAACATTTTGCTGGTAATACTTAGGTTGTCCAATAATGCTGCTGCAGGTGTTAAAGAGTTTTTTTTTTTTTGTGCGGGAGGAGACAGTATGTGATACTTGGCGGCGCACAGTGGTTCAGGGCCGGCAAAAAATTACTTTTGACAAGTATGAAATCTAATGATATATTCGCCGTAAATAGTTAGTTAAATGTTCAAACTTCATGAAAAATGCTATTTTACAATATTTATTCGTAATAAACTATGCAATATCCCCGCTCAAAGTTGGCGTAAGTAAAAATCCTGAAATAACCACATATTTTTGTTAGAATTAATAATGCTATATTTTAATAAGTTGTTATCTAAATTGAATAGAACTTCTGGAGATGTTTTATGGTCCTTATAGTTTATATGACTGCTAAAAAAAATTGATTTAATTTGTAAAATGCTTGATTTTATCAACAGTTTTCTAAATACTACATTTATACATGAAAAAAAAGGTCAGGTAGACTTTTAGTGGTCATCGGCAATTATCGACAATCTGATTTTTACATGTACATGATCTCTAATGCCTCCAGTATAATGTCCAAAAAGAATCAGCTGCTCCTTTTTGCTCTTCTCCGAGAAAATCGCATTTAATTGCGAGCATGTCTAATAAGGTTAGCAGCATTCGCCATTGTATTATGCAGCCGACAATGTATCTCGATATATCTATAGCTACATTTATGTTTATGTGTGTTTATGTCAATTTGAATGTGTGTATATGTGTGTACTTGTATATAGGTATCTTGGTCTATTGATTTTTAAGTCCAGAACTATGTTTTTTTTTATTTCACTTATCTGCCCACGAAGGTATTTATGTATTGGAAGTAAAAGCCATATTTACTATGGTGTATTTTTTTCAGATATACTGTAATCCTTAAACGGAAATGTGGATTTAGTTTGGAGATATATTGCCTTTCTTTCGCACTACAAAAGAAATCGTTTTTTCTAATTTGGTAAAATGTTTTTAAATTATTTTGCAATGCATGTTTTAGCTCATTTTTTGGCTATATTTCCAGTGCTTCTGACATAGAAATCACACAAAGTGATGCAAATGTATCACTACAAGATCTTAAATGGATTACGGAAAAATCCCCGAAGAAACAATTGATAAAACTAATGCGGAAGTTAAAGCAGTGAACGATCAAATTCGGCAACTTCACGTAACAGAAATAATGCTTCTAGAAGGCCCCATTAGAGTGACATTTTATAATGCTTGACGGAAAAGTTGCGCAAGCCATAACAAATACATCATCAGCATCAAGATGAAACTACTCCAAAAGAAATGAATAACCTGACCCGTATTTATCAAAAACCTGTATCAGAAGAATGTTTTAAATTAGGTCTTTCAACACTACACCCTCGTATAAAATTTATGGAATGCATATTATATATATCATATAGAATACCGATACAAAAATGGTCTGCTGTAACACTAGAACAAAAAACAATGACAGATAATACAAAGGAAAACATCCAAGACGAATTAAAGAAGAAAATGGGGATTAAAGTAGATTTTGTGCAGCAAGGTTCAGGAACCAGCAATGATGGCAATAGCAGCAGACAAAAAGCTAAGTTTTTTCAAAATCCCCAAATGACTACAGCTATAACAGGGGTTGATGTAGAACTAATTGAAAGATTTAGCGTAATGTTGCAAGTAATAACAAGTAGTGCAGTAATTGATTCCGATAAATTTGAAAAGTATGCGCGTGACACTGCAAAATTATATGTAGCTAGGTATATATAATAGACAGAGCTGCTTTACCTGTAGGATTATTGTCAGAGGAAGCACAAGAAGCTCAAAATAAAAATTATAAAAAGTATAGAGCCGACCATTCGCGAAAATTTTCTCGTAAAGCAACAAATGAGGACATTATGCATATGCTGCTGATAACATCCAATCCGCTTATTTCAAACGTGAGACGTTTGGCTCCTAAATTTTTTTTTGAATTTCACGATGAAGCTAAAGATTAACTTCGAAATGATTTATAGATTATATCCTCAAATTACTCTCTATGGATATACTTATGAATATCCAGTTGGTCTGGTATTGGGCTTTTCCGCGTTTTTTGAATTGGTTAAAGTGCTTTTGCCAATTTTCTTGTTTTTAATGTAGAAAATCATTAATTTAATTACTGCACTGATGTAGGTATGTGAATCCTATCAGATTTGTTTTAATTTTTAAAAATCTTTGCTTAATTTCAATAACATTAATGTGTTCTGAGGTACCTGAAAAATTTAAATTGATACATTCTAAATATGCTATATACACATATACGTATATACACATACATGTATGTACATATGCTTTGTTTTCTTTTACAATACGGCTATTTGTTTAAGAATGATAAGCGAATGTAGTACTCTTGGGACGTAATAGCTGTTCCTCTTATTTTGGACTACATAATTTCTGACTAAAACCATATTCTCTTATTCAGTATCACTTGACGGGAAATTTCTTTACTATCAGTAATTAGTTCGGTTGTGTATTATTAAAAAATATCTAACCATTTCTGTTTGTTTATAAAACATTTTTAAGCATGGTAAGCGGTTATAATAATTCTTCTGAATATTTTCTCTTTTTCTGAATATTTTGCCGTTTTGTATTATTATCATTGTTATTATTATTGTTAATATTATTATACGTATGTGTTAAGAATTCATCTTGGGCATTTATATGTTTATAAGTTGGCGCTAAATTCCTTTATAAAAAGGTTGGTAGTAGGTTAAAAAAAGAAGAAAAAAAATGGCGTAGAAATAAGTGTGAAGAAGTTGTATCCATTTATATCGTTTTAATGTAGTTTTAATACAATAAATCATTTGTCTTGTGATGTTCTCGTTATATTTAAAAGAATAAATAACAGTATGTATATTTAATTAAAATAGTTGAAAAAAAAACATTAATGAAGAGAAACTGCAATACCTTACATTATTTGAATAATTTATGTATTTCTGCCAATAATTACGTCGTGATTTTATGCTTAATCTTTTTTTCTTTTATGCAATTCAAATCGTCTATATATTTAATCTCATTATCTTGAAAAAATTATTAAAAAATTCCAATTCTATCAAAAGTTACAGATTTATTTCCACAAAAGCGCGTTTCTGGACCACTGTGCGGCGCTGCCTTATCGCAACTCAACATTGAAAAGGGCGTTTCACAAGTATCGCTAATTAGTCTCCTATTGCTGATCATTTATACATGTTCTATATTTAATAGTGCACAAAAACAAATAATTACTCAATTTGAATATAAATGCATGGCATTGAATATATAACATAACTTCCTATATAAGCAAGAAGATGATGGATTTATATTGAGAATAAAATTTGTTGTTTTCCAAACCCGTGAATTTGTTAGACGAAATAATTTTTTAGTTCAAATGTAATCAATATACAAAAATCATTATGAACATATAATATTTTCACCACAAGAATAATTATTTTAGAATTGAGTAAATAGATGTTCTCAACTGGAAACTATCATATTTATGTCTTAATAATTTATATACAATTGATAGAAGTACATAAAAGTATTATTTGAAGTATGGCCATTATTTGCTTCCAAAATATAACTATATTGAATTGATAATACTTACCTGCTTAATCTAAGCATTTCTACTAATTTTGTGTCTGTAACACCAAAAAACCTCGGTAGGGGAAAATTAATAAATAAAGAAAGATTATGTAATTAAATAAATATACTGTCATACTTTATAATTGTACAATGTTTGGGAGAAAGTAGCGTATCTGGGTACTCCAGGAGTGCGCACGGGATATTGATGCGTAGAGGTATAGATGTTATGCGTATCCGTCGTTGCGGCCGGTGTTCTCGGGATACTTCCCACTCAATGCCTGGGCCTGGTATCTAGTCGGCGTTGGTTACTATTATAATAATTTGCTGGTATTACCCACTGAAAACTAATAACTAATAAATACCTACAATATGTTTGCTAATGTACACACCTACCATGTTCATATATTATCGACATAATGGCGCTGACTCTAAGTATTATTTCAAAGTTTTTTAAACCAGTAATCCTTTAATATTAGATAACACGTACGTACTTACCTTCGAATATTTTAATAGTAGTATCTGCGCATTAGCCTCATTCCACCCCATTCTCCAAGTAGCTGTGAAACGGCTGGGGTATCCATTTAGATTTACTTACACTCACAGCCAACAACACTGTTCGCTGGTCAAACAAAAAGTGAAGCCAAGTAAAGCGTATTGCTGTGTACTGATTGAATTGAAAACAAAAAGAATTTTAAAAAAAATGAAAAATTTAAATTAAATTAGCTAGCTCAATGGAGAAAAATCTAAAAGGGCGCAAAAGAACAATTAATCTCAGAGTTACCCTCGCGAATCAAAACTTGAATCTAATCACGAAAAATAAAATGTGAGTGAATGAAAACTGACTTTCTTAATTACCCCAAAAATTGAAAAGGTTTAATCAAAAATAAAAAACAGAATTTTGAATGACGTTAAATAACAATCAAGAATTTTATTATAGAAAAAAAAAGTTAATTGTAATTTGCAGAAAAAAAAAAAACCGTGGACAGAGGGTTCTGGTCTAAATCAAAAACTGCAACTGATTATAAATTACAAAAGGACAATGCTAAATCCTATAACAAAGCAAAAGATTTAGTTGTCCAGGAAGATAATCCAACATCTTTCAAATCAATCCACGTGGTATCAATTAAAATAAAATAAATTCGTGGAACACTAAAAATTTACAAAATTGAAAAATAATAGCAAGCACAAAGCTCCTATTCACCCAAACCGAGGTGAATAAAAAAATAATAATGAAACAGCAAACTAGAAAACGGAAAAAAATTAACCTCTTAAAACATAATGAGAGAATTAAAACTAAAATCTATCTTCCTGCACGAAAAATAATAAATGATCTTACACCTAACTTACAACTAACTCTTACAATCTCGACCGCTGCGTACAACGATACCGCACAGATCAGTCCGCCAACGGACAAAATCTCAAAACATAACAATATAAACTAAACAAGCGAACGCAAGACATTAAAATGAATGAAATTAATTTAAAACAACTGAACACTTAAACTAAATAAATCGAACAATTAACTCATTAACTAAATCTTATATAAAAATAAACTTTACATCTGTGAAAATTCTCCCGAAACATTGACAAAGGCTGATCGGAGTAAACATGACAAAATTTGAATTTGCGAAAACCGGGGTGCCAGTCCACAGCAGTATGTATATGCAAAACCCCCTAAACCCCCCTAAAAACAGAGAACCAATGACAGATAAGTTTTAGTGCAATAAATGGTGGGATAAAATTCGTTTCAAATGTTTCAATATTATGGTAATTTCAATTCGATATTTCATGTTTTCAGTATAAAACATTTAATAATTTTATATAGTAATTCATTATACCAACGTATAAGGGATTTTATTTTGAATCTACAGACTTTCTCACTATGATTGCATAGGTTTATTCCTTACAACAATAACAATGTTCATTTGGAGGAAGTATACTTTAAGGCAAATATTTATACTATTTGTTCTAAGAGTATATTGTTTTCAGAAAATTTACTCTTATGTTTTAACCAACAAGATTTAATTCATTTAAATATATATTAAGTTTCGATTTCTGAATAAATAAAAATATTCAGATTGATAATAGATTTCTTTGTGTGTGCCGTAATTGTTTTGTAGAAAAATTGATTTCTTTTATTCAATATCTCTATTTGATTCAAAAGGAATAAAGTAACCCTCCGCCTCCTTCTCCATTGTGATTTGCAAACATATTTCCAAAAATAATTAAATAAAACATGTAATACACAGCGAATAATATTCTCTTCTTCAACTAATAAAAGAAAAGATAGTGAATAAAGAGACATAAAACATTCCCTACCGATGCAGGCTACCAACCGCACACGTTAATTCTGACACCCTTAAATTGATATTAATGAAAACCTTCTAATAAGACAGATTATGTTACATTCTAATTAATACCCCCACTAGAATAGGATTCCTGCTACCGTGACGTCATGCTGGGCGGTTTGCGTACAACTACTTTTAATTAATAACGAACATTAAAACAGTCAAAAGGATTTCGATTATGGATTCGATTAAATACGGCATCACGCTGCGCCCATTTTCTTCGTACTGTTGAGCACTTAAAGATCACCCAGGGCAGTGCCATTGTGGTTTGTTGGGGAAGTGAAATTAGTCGAATACTCTATAAAACCGGAAGTGACGGTAGTGCGAGTAATTAACGACGTATGAATTTAGCACCTGATGAACTAGCGGAAGTCACACTTTACACATTTCGATCTTCTATTTTATTTAATTATGATTCAAAGTTAATACTACACATTGTGCGTAATGATTGTTAATACGATACGATAATAAGTTTAGTAGAATTGAAATTTATTGTAGATGTTTAGTATACAAACTTTTTAGTGAGTTTATTTTATTGTTTTTTGTGTATACTATGAGATTCAGAAAGAGTGTCAATTCCGCTCCTAACATATCAAACAAAATGTAATAATTGATAGTAAACAAAAATTATGAACTATTTACCGTGAAGAACCGAATCCATACTGAAACTGTAATTAAAATCCCAAATTTGTAACAAAAGCAAACATTTACTAATACACGTGCGCTCACAAGATTCGCTTCGATCTGATAATTGTAAAAATGGGATCTATATTGACTGTATGCGTAAACGGGTAGGAATATTGGTCAGTATTAGGGATAGATAAAGGTTCCCACAACATTGAGTTAATAAACTACTGCTGTGTACTGAAGGTACTAAAGAAAATGCAAAATGAAAAATAAAAGTAGCTAGCTCAACGGATAAAAATTAAAAGGGCGCAAAAGAACAATTAAACTCAGGGTTACCCTCGCAAATTAAATCTTGAACGAAAAGTAAATAGTGGGAGAAAGAAATCTGACTTTCTTTAATTACTCCAAAAATTGAAGAAGGTTTACTCAAAAATAAAAGAACAGAATTTAGAATGACGTTAATAACAATCAATAATTTATTATATTAAAAAAAAAAAGAAAAAAAACATTTAGTTACAAATTGCAGAAAAAAACCATGAGCTTAGGGCTCTGGCCGAAATCAAAAACTGCATAAGACTCTAAAATTACAAAAGGACAATGCTAAATCCTTTAACAAAGCAAAAAGGTAAAATAGTTCAGGAAGATAGTCCTTTTTCACGAAAATCCACGTGGTTTCAAAATTAAACAAACTAAATTAAAGGTGGACAACTCAAGTAAATTTACATAAAAGAAAACTAAAAGCAAGCAAATCAGCAAACTAAAAAAACGAAAAATTAAACTCTTTTAACTAAATATATCTTCCAGAACTAAAATAATAAATGATCTTACATCTAATTTGTGTACACAAGAATATAATACCAATTATTATATAACGAGTTCATTGATGGATGAAATAAATCAAAATTAACGAAACAAATCTTTAAATAAAAATAAAATACCAAAATGGCAGCTAACAAAATAAATTTACGTCTACTTACACCGGCATCTTGTCAAGGAACTGGCCTCACAGGGTTAAACAATCACATACATATAAAATTCTACAGCTGCGTGCGTTACGCCTCGCACAATGATCATAGAAGAACAAAATTTCTAAGAAGGACATGAGCTACATGAGCGAATGCTAACAAATCAAAAAGTGAAATTAATTTAAACAAACTGAACAATTAAATAATTAAATTAAACAATCAATTCAATAACTAACTCTTATACAAAATAAAATATTTGAATTTGTGAGAACTCCCACGAAACATTGATAAAGGCAAATCGGATATAACATGCACATCTGTGCAACTTAAAAAAAACTCGGACGAAAACAAGGTGTTCGTCCACAATACTACGTACCGAAAAATGTGATATTATAATGTTGGGTTGAGGGTATTTTGGCCAGCTTTTTGTAATTTTGTCCCACTGTGCACTGGCCTGAAAAAAAATTCTGGACCCAAGTCTCATACAAAGCCAGTTTTTCTAAGATGCGAAATGTGTTCCCAACAAGGCGTTCGTAAAGAGTCTAGCTACAGATGCAAAGGATACTTAGAGAAACCAATATTATGTCCAGATTGCTTTGAAGAGTGGCATGCTGAACAAAACAAAATACCGTAGTGTTATCTATACAATTTGAAATAAAACCGTTATTATCTGACACAATTTCTTTTACTTCTGTTTGTGTAAAAATCCCAAAATCCTATTTGACGCACATAGGCGTCTGCCTAACATCAAAGCGTTTTGTACTCTATAAAATATCACACAGCGTAGGGGAAAAGGGGGTACCTTTGAAGTAGGGGTACATGTGAACATTTTGAATTTTTCCGCCAAATTGAATTTCACAGTGTTCTACTTCTTACCGCTAGATGTCCCAATATAGGTTTACGTCCGAGAGAAATTAGTTCGGCTGTTGCGTTATTTGAAAATTGTCAGTTCATTACTGTGAGTTTTGCTGCTGAAATTGTACTTTTAAGAAACAAGGTTTGTAAGGTGATTCTGTGGTTGAAACGAAAACCCGAAAATATCAGTTCGGCCACAGCTACCAGCTTCAATAAAACAAACGTCACCAAGTTTCAAAATAATTATGAGAGAGCTTTATCTTCATATCCGTTTACGGCTGACAAGATTTACAACTTGGACGAAACTGGGTTGACAACTGTCATCCAAGCTCCTCATGTTGTTGCAAAAAAAGGTGCAAAACAAGTGGGGCAGGCAGTTTCTGCTGAAAGGGGGCAATTAGTTACCATGTGTGCGATTGTCAACGCATGTGGAAATTCAGTACCGCCAGCTTTTGTGTTTCCAAGATCTAGATTCAATGATAATATGCTGAATGGTGCACCTCCAGGGAGCTTAGGACTGGCCAACAGCCCAACAAGTAGATGGATGACTGGGCCATTATTTTTGAGAGTACTCGAACATATTCAGAAATATACAAAATGTTCTAAAGAGGATCCAATTCCTATACTTTTAGACAACCACGAAAGTCACTGTACGTTGGAAGCTGTTATTTATGCTAGGGATCATGGAAAGACCTTAGTTATACATTCCCACCCTACTGCACACATAGATTACAGCCGCTAGATATTGCAGTTATGGGACCGTTTAAAGGAAAATTTGCTGTTGCTCAAAATGATTGGCTAACAAGTCATCCCGGAAAAACTTGAACTATTGCTTACAGCACCACATTCTCTATTAAAAACATAACAGCTGCTTTTCTAAACCAGGAATTTGGCCATTTTCCAGAAATGCATTTTCCGATAACGATTTTGAAGCTGCATCTGTAACAGATCGGAAACTACCAGAACAAGGAGGAAGTTCATTGACCCCAAATGTTGAACCACTTGTTAGTCTATCTACTTCTACAGATAGAATTAATCAGACTGAACAAGGGTCTCCATTACATATTCAAACTTCAAAAGTAAATGCGATTTTGACACCGGAAATGGCGAGACCGTTTCCTAAGACTGGCCCAAGAACTACCAGAAGAAAGAAACGTACATCAAGGATTTTGACAGAGACGCCAGAAAAAAAATAAAATCGAAGAAGAAACATTAAATCGTTTAGCCAAAAAAAGAAAAGTGACTATAAATTGGGAGAAACAGCAAAAAAAGAAAAATCTCAAAGTTACATTGAACAAACGAAAAAAAATAATAGAAAGTAGTGATAGTGAAAGCAATTATTCTGTTCATGATGATGCTGATACTTTGGATTTTGAAGAAAAGTATGAAGAACCAGAGAGAAATCCAGTAGACCTGGGAAAAGGAGACTTCGTCATTGTAAAAATTGCTGCAAAGAAATTAGTTAGACACTACCTTGCGCAGATTGAAAACGTCCTTTTCTATGAGAGCGAATATACAGTTAAATACTTAAAACGTCGTTTGATCAAAAAAAGAAGATTGCTTCAAATTCTTTTTACCATATGATACTGAAAGAAGTGACGTTGGTGGTGAAGATATTATTTTGAAACTACCAAAACCAACAACAGTTGGGGGCACATCAAGAACGATGGCCCTTTTATGATTCAATGTTGATTTTAGTAACTTCAATATTTATTAATGTCGCACTGTTCGTGTTATATAAACTTTTTGCGTTTATCCAACAATAACATGTTCCTATATATGTTTAAACCTGCCCCTAGCGTGTTTAGTGCCCAGTATGGGGCACATTTGTACAATTACAAAGGATATATTTTTTATTAATATGTCTCTTATTTATCATTGTAAGACTTGTATAGTTATATAAGTGTTCAAATAAATAGATTTCTTGAATTAAACATTGAATAAATGTTTATATCGTTGATAGTTTCTATAAATGTTTTTTTTACTAAAAATCGTTCAAAGATACCCCCTTCTCCTCTACATCGTCAAAAAAAAGAAATAAGAAAAACATGATAAAAATATTTATTTTTTATTTTTTATTTCGATCATTTTTTAAACGAAGAATTATACAACGTGTGTATAAATTGTCGCAAAAGCTACACGTAGCAACATACTTTGTTCGTTTCTGAATCGGAAATCTAAATGGTAAAATATTGTACTATGCTTCATAAGTCTTCACGAGGTTCTTGAAGTTCGGATTTTTAGTTCCTTAATAAGCGTTTGTGTTCGTTATTTGTCGGTATAGATAGGTGCAATTTTGAATTTAGACGATTTCTTATTCCTGCTTTTGGTAAACAGTTTCTTTTTGATTTTAGAGCCTGGTTTCAACATTTCTTCATGAGCATCCTCTCATGAAAAACACATTTGGCAACATTGTAGGACAATGACTTTGTATTCTAATTTGATTTCAATCAAAACCATTACTGTCAAATTTTGACATTAATCTGAAGTGTTCAATTTTATGCAAGCTCTGTTCTTTTTCGTGATTACTCGTATTCTCTTGATTAGTTTTTCTGTTTCAGTGTTTTTATCGTTCTCGTATTATTGTTTTGTTTATTTACAATGGTTTTTACATTTAATGAATATGCCGATATGTATATGATATACGGCTTTTGTAATGGAAATGCTAACATGGCAGAACAGGAATATCGCGTACGTTTTCCAAACCGGAGACATCCTACTGTAAACGTATTTCGACGGCTGGACCAACGTCTACGTGAAACTGGTTCGTTTAAGAAAAGAAATGCCAACACTGGTCGACCTAGACAACGACGTACATTACAACTGAAAGAGGAAATTCTAGACTCAGTACATGAAGATCCCTCCGTCAGTACTCGACACTTGGCGTCCACATTCAATATCAGCAGTAATAAAACCGTTCATTTGGTTCTACGTGAAAATCTTCTTTATCCATACCATATAAGTAAGGTGCAGCCGCTCTATGAAAACGATAACATACACCGTTTAAAATTTTGTCATAGTATCTTAAATAGGATTCAAGAAGACCGCGACTTTTTAAGAGGTGTTCTTTGGACCGACGAGTCTATGTTTACCAGCGCTGGTGTACTCAATACCCATAATTTTCACCATTGGGCAGATGAGAAACCTCATGCGTTTCGGGAATACGGTCACCAAAGAAAGTTTTCAGTTAATGTTTGGCTGGGTATCACCGTGTCGTTGGGCCAATCTATCTGCCAAATCGACTTGATGCCAACGGGTATTTAAATGTATTAGAACAAGTTATTGACGAGATGCCATTGAATATAACATGTTTTACATGCATGATGGAGCTCCGGCACATTTTTCTCGTAATGTGAGAGAGTGGTTGGATGAACACTTCCCTAACAGGTGGATTGGTCGCGGTGGTCCTATCTTATGGCCTGCAAGGTCTCCCGACCTAAATCCTTTAAACTTTTTTGTTTGGGGTTTCATAAATAAAGGTGAAAGTTTACGCAACACCTCCACAAGACGCTGACGAAGTTATAGGACGAATTAATGCGGCAGTGTTAGAAATTACATCGGAAAGGCTTGAACAAGTAATACAGACAATACCTCGTAGATTGCAAATGTGTTTACAAACAGACGGATATCAATTTGAACATATGCGTAGGTAATAGTGTCGCTAATTTATTACAAAAGATGCGTTCGAAAAATCAAACCTACTAATTCTGTTTTAATAAAGCTTTCTTATTGCTTTCCCCCCATTTGTG
Source organism: Protaetia brevitarsis (assembly GCA_004143645.1). NCBI lineage: Eukaryota > Metazoa > Arthropoda > Insecta > Coleoptera > Scarabaeidae > Protaetia > Protaetia brevitarsis. The sequence goes on along the minus strand of RXPK01000888.1, from coordinate 10,669 downwards.
TTATCCAATTTGTCATTTGTAATTCTGGTCTGTCAATTTTGACAAGTATTGTAACTACCATTATGGTAGTATGCGACTACAGTGTTGCCAAATGTATGTTATCTTCAAGTGGCTCCTGAAGACGCATGAAGCATAGTACCATATTTTACCATTTAGATTTTAGGTTTAGAAACGAAGGAAGAATGTCGCTGCGTATAGCTTTTGCGACGATTTATACACACGTTGTATAAAACCACGTAAACTAGCTAAAACTTATAAAAAAAATTACTGTTCTAATTTCCATATTTTAAAGAATTGGTATCGCCCTTTAACGTGTTAATGTATTTGTATTAATTAATATTAAAATACATGAACTATCATCACCGAATCAATAGTTATTAGAGCAGCTTAAATATGTAATTTCCAATCAACAGTTATTCCTCTGTAGCATCTGGGGCACGACCAAATATGTGTAAATTCCTTTATTTTCGGTGCAAGTTAGAATCGGATCGATAGCTTTTTATTTCATTACCTCAGGTTTAATACTCGCAACAGATTAATTCAGAGCGTAGCCTTTTTTTTCTATTAAGCCAGCAAATTGAATCCACCGCGCCAGGCGTCATGTACTATTCCTCCCCCTGTTCGCCCTCTAATGACATTCCTCTTACTAATTATGAAATGTCCATTGTCTGCTTAATACGCGAGGGTCAACTAATTGTTTGTACATTGACAATTTGCATCTGATAAATTTTAGTATCGGCGGGCATATTATAGAAACTGGATGGCGCCCGAAAACGCGTCCGGGTAATCACTTCGGAATCGACAAAATCACACGCGTAGAGACCCATATATATGTATATAGTATAGGCGAGGCGACGTTTGATCTATGATGATCCGTTTAAAACGTTGAATTTATCGTCATCCATTAAACCGCGCTGCATAATATATACTTTCCATTAAGTCATCAATCCATTAGCCATCTATAATATTCCAAATTGGCTCGGTCCGCTGCCTAGCGCAGTTCGCGGTGACGTTAAGAAAGATAGCGCTGCGATCCGTGATCATCAATCAATACACTTAATTTCATTTGAAAATTGAATAACGCCGTATTAAGCCTAGATAATGCCCGAAAGTGGAGTGGAGTCGTGAAGAGAAACAGATTTTTGAAGAGCCTAGAGAGGCGGGGAGAAGGGGGAGGGGATAGGCACCCATAAATGATATGGCGATAATTTGCAAGTCATCCGACGGAGGGTGAGTTGATTCGAGTGATGGATTCCCACTTTAATGATGCGCCATAAAGACCGTACGAAAAAAAAAAATATCGATCCCGACTATTAGATGTTAAGAATCTCATATACCTCCCCCTCGAAAACGGTTTTACATATTATAATTATGCAAACCTAATCAAAACAATATTACGCAAGTTCGCCTAATGAATTAATTTGCGGAACGTTATTGAGATGCCGAAACGTAAACAGGCCGATTCGTATTCAATGTCTAAGGCAAATATTTATACGTTTCACCAAAGCGTGAACAAGGTTACATCAAAGTGTTCGATGAGGGGGAGCACCCACTAATGCGTGCCCCGTCAAAGTACACTTCGTGACATCCTAATCCAGACACGTGAAGTATAAACAAAACGGAATATAAATTAACCCTTAGGGCGAGGCGTAGCGATTTTAAATGTAATTTTAAGAATATCGCGAGCGTCCCCAGGCGGCCATTTCTCTTACTGTTCGTGACGTGACCGGTTTCACTTTATTTAGTGCCGGTTGGACGCTTCCGCTTGGTGCCATACATCAAATTGTCTTGGTAAGCTAACTGGACGTCGATAATTTAGAATCTACTATTGATGCTGGTCGGACAAAGCTTTCTATTCGGTGCTGTCAGGGAAACGGACTTCGTCAGGCTTATTACTAGATTTCGGAGACGTACACCCTAAAAAAAAATGTGGTAAAATTACCCCAAAAATAGATGGCAACTGGGCCACCTCCTATTTTTGGGGTAAATTTACACCTATAGGGGATTTTTCACATGCTTGTGGAATATTCCTTGAAAGTGTGGTAATTTTCACTAGTAAATTTACACCTCTAAAGTAATATTCCCTAATGGAATGGAATAATTTCAGGTAGATTTACCACACCTTCAAGGAATATTCCACCAGTATGTGAAAAATCCCCTATAGGTGTAAATTTACCCCAAAAATAGGCGGTAGCCCAATTGCTATCTATTTTGGGGTATTTTACCACATTTTTTTTCAATGTAAAGATTTAGAGTAACAACAAAGAAATTAGAAATAATTGATTATTAGGTTTGTTTTATCATCCAGAAATATTAAGTTTTCAGTTATTTAATAACATGTTTTGTCATTTAGAACTTAATGGCAGATTCTCCATTTAAATATTCAAAAATTACCATTTATAATATTAGATTTAATTAATTTTAATAATTTCTGAAAGATATATTAATTAGTTGGATTACAGAGAGTTTACAATAATTTCAATAAATTTTTTAAATTCAATAAGCAAATGTTTTAAAGCGCAAACATTTTGGGAGAAAGGTCAGATAAAGTAAAGCAATAGTTACTAAGAATTGGTTGTATTTCATCATACAAAGATCTAGTTGAATGTAACCATAAAATAGAAATTTTGAACTAACAAAAATACATTAAAAAATCTTATCAATTGAGAGTTTGGATTTGGAGCTTTTTATTTTTGTTGCCCTGTTCAGGGTATATTTTTAAAGAAATACCTCTGCAGAACTTCTAAATGTGTTAGAAGCCTCTTTTGCGTACTGCAAATGAAAATTAAATATGCCGCCATCATTTGTTGTAATGCAGAACGAAATGAATTTGTTGGGTCTAATAACTGTCTTTCTACCATTAAAGAATGCGACTTCACATTTCCTAGAAAAGAAAAATAAATGTAAAAAAACATATGAAATAAATATATTTTATTAATATACCTTCTTCAAGCATATTATCAAAACGTGTATTTACCACAATTTCTTCAAGTTTACATTTATCCTGAAAATTTTTAATAAAATTTAGCATTTAAAAATATATGGTATGTAGATAATAGTGCTGAGAATCGAAGCCTCTTTATGTGAAACGGGGGTTTGGATGCAGTGATTAATCGTCTTTAAAAATTGGTAACCGGTAAAACGGTTTTCAAAATCAAACCGGTTTTTAAAAGCAGATTATTGCGCCTTAATAGGTTTTTCGAATTTAAAATACATAGCACTTTTAAAAACAGTAATAACGTATTGTTTTTAGTTTGAAACTGGTTTTAGAAATCGATTTTAAAAACTGAATTTTAAAACCGATTTTTTACTAAAATCGATTAACCGTTTTTGATATCTTGGCGATTCCCGCAATACCTAGTATTATACATAATAATGTTGTGAATTAACTATTGAACTCAAATTTTGCCGTCCTGCGGTCTTGCACATTTGCATGTATAAAGTGCTTAATACCTACCTTACTTTTGTCATTTAAATCCTAGAGTAAAACCAAAATAGTCTTCTTCCTTACTGTACTTGTATCATCACTTAACAACGAAAAACATAGCCTCCAATAACGGCAAGACACTAGTCGTTTTATATTTCCAAATGTTTAATGAAAGAGAAAAAAAAGAATTGACTTCCTTCAAAACGAAGACTTTCCGTTGTTTAAATTGAAAAGTTTAATGCGGTTAGTTTCCTGCGTGTCACTCTGCACGTTGAAACTTTAAATAAATGTATCATATCGTGTAGCACAATATCTACCGCCAATACTATTGAGGTTAAGTTCCCAGTATAATCATATTGGATATCCATACGCAAGTGTATGTATATTTATTATGTGTGCTGTCATAGCTAAGTACATGGTAATCATCTCAATACATAATTAATGTAAAATGAACTTAGCTCAATCTTCATTTGCAAGACAAAATGAAAAACACACCATTTACATTTATGCGTTGAAGGCCATCAGTGTAGATGCCGCTACTTGTATTCAAACTGCGTACCTCAAACGCTTGCGCGTTGTATAGTCGACGGCTATGTAATGCATTCTCGTAACGGGTTTAATTTTTGATCAAGCGACACAATGTAATGCAATGTTAAAAAAAACATTTTGTGTTCCAATCAAATAACAGATAGCATATATATAATCAGAATTTCATGTCCCTTGTATTGTCCATATTGTATTTTTACCCAACATAAGGGGTAAATATTCCAGGAAAATATGTTATTTTTCCTTGCTCCTAAGCAAATTTCCCCAAGTGGGGGAAAATTACTTCATTTATTGAAATATTTTTCCATCAAAGTCGGTTTACCAGGCAAAATTACACCTAATTTGTGGTAATCTGATGTTTACCCTCTTTTTGGTTAATTTTCTTCTATATTTCATATGTTTTTTCACATACCAGTGGAGGTAAATTTACCATCATTTTTTAGAGTGCAATACTTCATTCTTTCATGAAACATGCCGACGATACCATGCTGGTAAAAAAAAAAAACATCTAGGGAGCTGTCGTGTCGATCTGGTACTTTCTGCCAAATTACGAGTTAATTTCTTTCTAAACATGACGAACCGCAGCCTATTTGAGCATTGCTGCAATACTTCATCGGTGAGAAGGAAGCAATTGGAAAAGCGCACACGCCATGCTCTATGAACCGGCCGGGAATAAGAGAAATTTATGAATTACAGGAGGACATTGGCGTAGCAGATTTGATAAACAATTTCTTTTTAACCAGATGTGACGACGATGCAACAAATAGTACTCCTAACCATAAACATGTTGTTCACATTGATAAGACATGGTCCTCATCTCGAAGAAACGGATCAGAAATATATTACGCTATACTGTTACTTGAAAATACTGCATCCACAGGTCATGATTATTCTTTTCACCAAATATACTTAGTGTACACCCAAACAACATATAAAAATTTCAACTCGATACGGAGGGTATAAAATAGTTAAAAAAAATATTGTTGATAATGGCTGTGTCATATACTATATGTTGTTACTTTGCCATGTATTTTATATTGACATGTGTATAGACGATATGTTACGCACGAATAAAGTTATTGTATTCCATTCTATAATCAAAAGTTTAAATTAGGGGATCATTGCAATCATTTTGAGGCAGAATTAGTTGCAATAAATCAGGTAGTATTAATTTGTTATTAGTAGAGACCGGATTATATGCAAAGTACATGTATTTTATTTTTTGCATATCTTTAATTATGGTCTATATGTAGACGTATTACGCTAATTGAACTTAATTAGCGCTAAATTAATGATTGCAATATATTGCATATTTATGCATTTCTCTGCATATTTTTACCAAAGTTGCATATATTGCATATTTAAGCTTTTTTTCTTATCCTTTCTCTTAGTTAAAAATTCCTAGTAATTTTAATGTAGATCGCAAAACGGACAATTCTCAGAACGATAAATCTTTACGTTGGTTTCTCTAAATACTTTTTTCAGAGCTGCACGTGTTTAATTTCGCCTAGCAGAAGGGATGTGGTAAATTACGTTTTATTATTATTGATATCCCAATAAAGCTATTCATTCATTGTGAATATCTTTGAGCGAACAGCATGTAATTGTGTTACGTTTTTAAATACCTGTGCCGTACATACAATGAGTATAGCGAACAAAATTTTCTTTATGGATTAAGCCATATCCTGACTGGTAAGGGATGGCCGACAAGATATGTTGTCGAGCCTGCAGTAAACTGGATACTTTATTTTACTAAAAGCTTTACAATTGTTTTTAAATTCTTTAACTTCTGATATAAAAATGACAATTGTTGTTGTAGGTGTCTTCAGAGAGAAAATACCTGATTGATCAACACGCTAACACTCCCATTACATATTGGAAAAATGTGTTCAAAAAACTAAAGTGATCCGCATGTGTGCAGCAATCTATACGTCCAATTGTTAGCAATCAACTTCACGAAACTCAGAACAAGAAGAATATAATACGGATCTGTGTAATCGCATTAATTTCGTCTAACATACCATTAGCAAGATTAAACAATGTTAATCTGAAATCATTTCTTGGCAAATATTGCAAACATAATATACCTGACGAAAGTACCTTACGGAAGAATTATGTCACATCTTGTCTTACTTTTATTTTATTAATGGTAGATGCAAGTACGATAAGTGTGGCCGTTATATTGCCCATTTCGTTAATAGGAATTCTTCATGAAGATATTAAATAGGCAAATCATATTTAATTTTATTGTGCAGAGAACTTCAAAAAGGCAAATAATGTTGATAATTGCCCCATTCGTTCAAGAAGGTTTTTCAAATTTCTTTTTACCTGGAAGTATACATTTGTGAAACAAAAATTGACTAATTGTTGTCCGACGCTTGCAACGCATACATGATTAAAGGCCACGCAAAATTTAACATTTTTTTTTATAGTTAACAATTATTCATACCACTTGTTAGCTCCTGGGTTCAAGTCGTGTAGCCGAAGACATTAGGAATCAATTCCCTTTGATTAATGATTTAATTAGCAATGTCAGAAAAAGTATTTGTAAAAGCACCTTCACGAATCCAATTTTATAAGGAGCGACTTCCCGGTGTTAAGTTGCCTCCTGAACCGATTATTACGAGATGGGGTCATGGTTAGAGGCTGCGAATTTTTTTCGCCGATAATTTTGAAGGAATAAAAAATGTATTCTTGAAATCACTGCTGACTGCATTGCTCTAGGAAACTGTAACAAAGATTAGTTAACATTCAGCAGAATGGCTACAAAACCATTGTATATTAAGTCAAATTATAGCTTTGTTTCAGTTCCATTCGTAAACTAGAAGCGCAAGGAGGATGTCGCTTTCGGAATCAGTCGAAATAGTAGACGAATATTGATATGATATGAGAGAGGTTCAAGGGAGGGTTACAATATGTAATTCTATATACGTATAAATTTAAAAAGTGATAAATAAAAATGCGGAGTATTTGAAATATAAAGAAAGTTAAGAAAATTTTGGAAGGTGAAACAGCAAACGATTCGACTTTAATTTTAGGTTTAAAATCGTATTGCAAAGTTAAAAAATGCATCAATTATATTCTGTGGCATGTTGAAAGAAGCTTTTTCTATTCGACACATGTTTGTATTTCTGATTTGAAGACAAAACTTTCTTTTACACAATTTTGAAAAACATTAATTATAAATTGTTTTTAGAAATATGTTGTGAAAAAATTTTGTGCAATAAAGTTTAATGTTAAATTTCTGCTCTTATTTATTTTATGTAAAAATTTTAGCATATTGGTCGCTTTTTTTTTGCATGTATGCCCCAGGTTTATGCATATTTTCTCAAAAATCGATGCATATATATGCGCATATATTCCAGTTTTTCTTTGCATATAATCCGGTCTCTAGTTATTAGGTACTTTTAGGATATGTTAGGTGAGGGTGGGTGTAAAACTTTTTTGGACTAGGGCTTACGTAGATACAATCGGTAGTGAGAGGGCGGATCAATTAGCGAAAGAGGCAGTGTCTAAAAGGGATAGACCGATAATTAGGTATCGGTTGATTTCGGCTAGCGTAGTTAAATAAGGTGACTATCAAAGAAACGTCTTTAAATAAGCTTGCTTTGAAAACATTTAGGATAAATAAATAATATCTCAATAGTCATTCGCATTATTGCACGTGGTATTAATGAAAGAATATCTAGGTGAATTCCTTTTAAACAACACCATACAATTATATTTTGTTTGGTAAGGATATAAGCATGTTTTTCTTTATATTTCTTTCTTGTTGTTTATTTATTTGAAAAAAAAACTAAGATTTTGAAGCTTCGAGCTTCGTCTAAATCATTGTTGTTAACATTATCTTCAGTTGTTGTTCCACTTTCAGTATTACATAAACAGCTAGGAGTTTTATTAAAATGTAGATTGTAATTTAATTATGCCAAACCCAGTGATAACGTGATCTACCGCCGAGGTTTAGGAGTTCAGGTTGTTTGTAAACTTTGATAATTGATCGACAATGTATAAATTCGCCGCAGGCGCTCCTCTAAAGAGCAAACAATTGCTCGCATTAGCGATTCCATCTTTGATTTGCGAATACATTAATAAGACAATCGTCGCAGACGGGTCCCTTCCATTACCTTGATGACAAAGCCAGTCTTAATCCTCGTTGCGTGCAGCGCCCAAAGCTAGGATCTAATTGTTATCATTTCCACTGAACTCCCTGTCTCCTTCTACCCGTCCCGCCGATGTTCCTGGGCGAATGAGGCGCACGGCGAAGGCTAGCAGGCATCCTACTTAATATTTATATAACCATAACACAGTCTTTAAGAGCAATATCTTGTTCTCTGGAGGTTTACGAAAACCAAGTGCCACATAAACACGAGTTACCTTTTCATCCTGTACTTACGAGAGTAGTAACACGCAAGGACTTGTCAATAACATTCTAGTGACAATAATAGTTTGTGAACTTCGACTGGTAAAATGCTGCTACACATAGAATAGAATTGAAATTCTCATAAGGTCATAAGCTGTGTACTATCAACCAGACTGAAACGTAGATGATGTCATAAACAGCACAGTCGAATCGGTATAAAGTGAAATGAGGTACTTAATACTGAGTAAAAAAAGTATTAAAGAAATAGATATCTTTACACTGAAAAACCGATATATTTTTAACCAACCAAATATATTTTCTTTAAGCATATTTTCTTTGAAGCAAACATACCCTTTGCTGTTTCAAATATATGCAAAAAATGTACATTATTGACTGAAACAAAATATTTGGTTAGAGAGTTTAATATATTCAAACAAATTATTTAGCTTCAGGTATGGTCTTGATCACACATAATATAGTTCACTTTGTAAAAATGTTGATTGGTTCATTATCACTTTCTTATTATTAAAGAAACAATAGTCGGTACTTTGTTAACTCAAACAAATTTCTGTTACTTCGGGCGGGAATACTGATACAGCGTTGAGTTTTTATCTTTGAGATAATCGGCAATATTTTTAAAACACTGCTCATCAATCTAAAAATGATCTTAATAAGTATTTGTTATAATGTAGGGGCTTCCTGATTGGTGAGTAGGTTGCTGATTGTGTGAGGGGGGACAACTTTGAAATCTTAAATGGGAACCTCCCATTTTTGTATTGCAACATTTTCGGATTCTAACGATTCTCAAGTTATGTAGTTTTTGTTTGAATTTTTTTTTTGATCCTACGAGATTGCGCTGTAATCGCAAAAACATGATTGCGAACGTCTAGCAAAAAATTACACAAAAAAGACAAGCAGCAACATGATTTTTCGTTTTTTCTTTTTTTATTATAACATTAATAAATTTGAAAAGCCATTCAGCAACGAAGAACTTTACTTTATCTACCCATTTCAGAAAATGTGCCCTTCGCACTTCGATTCATTTATTTTTTCGCAATTGGAATGATTGCGCACAACTGAGAAGTGTTTCGGGCGTAATCCTTGCAAAGCGTTGGTGATTTCGCAATCATGTTTTCTCTTTGGTTGGCACTTCTTGTATAAACTTCATACTTTAAGTGGCCCACAAAAAGAAGTCAGGGGAAGTAAGATTCTGGCAATCTTGCGGGCCAAGACACTGGACACCTCTTCCGATCCATCGACGATTCTGGGCTCGATCTAATACTTCTCGTGCTATTTCTTGAATTAACTGCTGGGACAACCGTCATGTTGGAATCACATTGTTTGTCGTACGTCATGGGTAAGGTTTCAAGTAACACTTTAAGTTCGTTTTTGCCCGATGTTTCGATATTTTTCCATTTATTTCCATCGATGAAATATGGACCAATAGCTTTCATTTCCAATAAAATTCCACGCCAACATTTACGTTTTCAAGGATGTTGATGTTCAGCTTGCGCACCAAGTGGGGATGTCGATACTCCAGTTATGGCATGTTTGTCGGTTTCGTACCGTGATTTGTGAATGTCGCCCTCGTCAGAAATATACTCGAGCAACAAATTGGGATTATTCTTGTATCGTTGAATGCTTGACAAAATCGCACTGATTTTGACAATCATCGCAATGAAGTTTTGATGCATGGGATCTAAATGGTGATATTTCCTACGCTTCAATATTTGGCAGATAGTTGGACTGAGCTATTTGAGTACTATGTAGCGGATTTTTAGCTACTGCAGCTAATACGCGATTTTCATTATTTTCCAGCAGTTTTTTGGGCGATTAGCGTTTTCTTGGCTGTGACAGTTCTTCGCTAGAGAATTGTTTGACGACTCGGTAAAAAGAAGCGCGCGATCGCACCTTGTCGAGGAAACGTTGTGAATAAAGATTAACAGCATCATCGATATTCCTGCACTTCTCCATACATTAACTTTTCAAATTTCTTGTTGTAATGTTATAGCCTCTTACTGTTAAGATTCAACCCTAAGTAATTTGTATTGGATTAATAATTATTAAATCTAATGGGGATCGACAATGTGTGTATCACGCTTGTCAAGTATTGATAAATACGGTTTTGTATCGTTGACTAGCATTCTCCAATTGCGAATAAATAATACATCGAAGTTAAGGGGCACAGTTTCGAAACATGGCTTTTTGAAATGTTAGTTTATGTTAAATCATGTTTGCTTGCTTCTTTTTTTTGTTTATTTTTTCAAGACGTTTCGAAATCATGTTTTTTACGATTCAGCGCAACTGTTACGATGAAAAAGTTTCATATAAAAACT